>BSBH01000025.1:0-270601 GCA_026013035.2 Dothideomycetes sp. NU30
TAAATTGCCCCCTCATACTTATCCTACATATACATTTTCATGTGGTTTTTTAATTCAATTAATTGTTAGAACAAACAAATTAATTAATTTTTGGCGCCCCCCCCCCCCCCCCCCCCCCAATATAAAATCCAAATTTCTAATATCATTATTGATCTGCTTACCAGGATTCAGGATAATATAAGTTATGTTCTTGATTCGGAGAGATAGATATAAATAAATAAAAAAAAATGCAGCAAGTTGTTTTTGTTGTGAGACATACATGTACTAAGCATGGGCTTCGGCAAAGGACAAAAGTTGGGAAAGGCCATATGGGTTCAATAGCTTGCATGGAAAACACTACTGTAAGGTTTTATTTCTTTTTCTTCTTGTCGTGATTTGTGGTTGGTTAGGGATTGTTGCATAATTGAAGATCTTGGGAACAGTGATTGGTGGGAATTTTGATTGGAAGAGTTGAAGCTACCCGATTTTGGGATTGGATTGGGAAAAGCAGTGTGTTGGCAGGGGGAAAAGAGGGTGGGTTGGGACGAATGTGGATGGAGGGACAAGTGATGTGCACTGCAGTTTGCAGGAAAGAGGCTGCGTGAGTTGTGCAGGCGTGCAGGGGGGAACCTCTGGTGTCGGACCAGAAGAAGGTTGGTGTGGGTTGGCGAACAATGGGGGGAAGTGTCCGGCATGTGGGTACTGTGATTTCTTTCCTTCAATTTTTACTCTTCTGGCCTGTGTTTTCTTGTCTTGCGCGCAGGGAAAAAAGGTTGGTTCGGGTGAGGTAGCTTCCGATGTGGGTTTTTTGCGTTTTGAGACATTCAGAGGGGTGGATGTAAGCGTGTTGCATGGGGGATAAGGTCGCAAGCGATCAATGGTTGGAAGTCATGGCTCTCGAGATCGGTTGTTGAGGATCGCAGTGTGGATTAGGTTGTGGTGACATCCTTACTGCTCACCAGAGGCTTGTACTCGAGGTCTCGAAGTGTCTGAGATGATCTGCTACCGCTTTGCTGCGGTCGGGAATATAGCTAGCACGTGTTGAGTGAATCCAGAGGAACACTGACAACAATGACCTGACAGTGGTTGAGGGATATCTGACCAACACGTGCTCGCTATGCTCTGGTCGCTTGAGGATGGACTCTCGCCTACAGATTCTGCTATCTGTCCTGGGCGGTAAAATAGAAACCGATCTACAAAAAGCAAACGCCGAATGATGAGTGTCCTCCGAGTTTCGCATCGAAAAGGTAACTTGGGCCGAGTTGTTCCGGTCAGGTCACCGAGGCAGTCCCACGACCTTTCATCATACAGGATATGTAGATACAGCAGGAGCTGCTATGCATGCCCGTGTATAAGCACGCGATACCTACTTGCCTATTGTGCCTTTTCTGCTTGAATCAAGCATCTCTTACCTTCATTTACTGATCGAAGAGGTTCACCAATTCTCGTTGTGCAAATCCCGAACCCTACTCCCGAAGTCGATCATTGTTTTTTCCATTATTGCTCTTTCGGCAGCCTCGTGCGACGACCACGGGTGGGCAAAGGCTATCGTCCTCTTTGTGACTAGTGAGAGTGATTCTTTGCTGAACACGGAAGGTTTTTTGCCCACTGGAGAAAGGCAATTTCGGTGGACGCACGTCCAAAAGGCAACTCCAAGCTGTCATACTTTGCTTGATATTGCCCGAGAAAGGCGAACCATGGTACGCCAGGAGCGGGCTGCTTGGGCAACGATGTGAACCTGGTTGAAAGCAGACGCCAGACTGGTGCGCACGGAAGCAATGAAAATCAGGGCTTCGAGGGCGGCGCGGAAAGAGCTTCGACAGATGGGAGGCCTGACCCGACAACCCGCGACATGACTAGACTCGAGATGAAGGAATGGGGCTTGTCAGCGACAACCGGGAGAGAGATGAATTGTAGGCGGATGGCTGAGACGGACCGGACCGTTGTATTGTGAGGTATTCCGAGGGTGTACAGTATTGGCATCTCTTGTGCGCCGCGGATGATGACCGACCGAAATCCTGCGATGAAAACGTGATTCGCATTCAAGGCAACCTAGAATACGAGAGGAGAATACCTAGCTGTGTGTATAAGGGCTTGGTCCCGATGCATCTTCTTCCCTATTCCTGGTAGACACTTTCATGCTTCTTCTTTTCCATGCCTAGAAGATGGAGAACAGATTCTGGCGTGTTGCTAACAACAAATTTTGACTTATACGCATGACTGGAGGGTTCGTCTTCTTCTTGCCCTCTTTGGAGTCTACGACCCTGGATTGTGAAAGGTGTCTGTCACGTTCAGCAATACCCTGACTACTCGGCGGTAGCAAGGAATCCGATCCGATGAAGCTTTGGTCGGCCGCACTGCTCACAACAACAACAATCAGACCATGAACCAACTAAGTCAGGAGATACTCATGCCAGTCGTCCACTTCGCATGTTGCTGTCAAATGATGACTTGCAATCAAGGCCCGCAGTTGACCGATAACACAGCGCTGTCCCTGCTGGCTCTCGTGAGAGTATATGGTATGTGTAGCGGACAGGCAATACTCTTCGATTTTGTCTCTGTAAAACATTAGTGCCACACTGGATATGCCACACCTTCACATTCTTTACGCCTTGTCAAGACACAGGATACGGCGATATGGAAGGACAAATACAGGACAAGACGTTGCATTTTGAGTTTAGATCAAGTTGCCATGTCTTGGCTCTCAGTCGCCCGGACATCCACATCGTCTGCTGAACGGCCGCGAACAACATCAAATTTTCGCTAGCAAAATAACTCTAGCTTCGAAGATTGGAGAGACCAAACCAGGCCGAAGTGCAGGTTTATGGGTAGGTGTCGATTTAAGTGTTTGCCTATGGGACTGCAAGACATCTTCTACAAACACAGGTCCGAACTCAGGGGCAGTTCTCGGCATGAGATTTCATACAATTTCATCCTACGGACATAAAATCAAGGCCGCTCTTGCCAGGTCAGGCCAGGCTATGGATCTGAGGGAGTCGCGAGATGGTCGGGACGTTGAGCACAAACAGGAGATATTGTTGCTACTGGGAGAGCGGAAAATTTACATGTTCTCAACGATGATGACGGCAGCGTGCAGGCGGTGGCAGTCCGCCACGCCGAAGTCGACGAACTCTTGGATAGGAAAGGCCGACAGCGAATTGGAATACGTCTTGGTCGACAGTGAGTAACAACGAGACCTAGGATGGGTAACTGTCCAATGGAGCAGTGACGAGACACGAACAGAACTTGTCGTGATTGGTCGGTTGGGCTCAAAGCCAATAGCAGAGCGAGTGAAGGGACAATCACATGAAGTAGTCATTATTCGTGTAGAAAGATTTCGGGGGAACAATACAATATAACAGCCATCACTCTTTGTTGTCTCGGTCCGTCAAGAACACATCTCAGAATCATTTTTGGAAGCCGCATAATTGCTGTCTTCCTCTCAACGTCCAGCAACAGTCAGACAGATTCACAAGTCGAGTGTTGTGGAAATTGAAGGGTATCAAGTTCAGGTGTCGCGCGTCAATCCCGCACACAAAAGATACTTTTGGACAAACGACGGGCGGGATATTTTTTCGAGACGGCGTCGCACTTCTCAAATCGACCGCAGCTGCCCTGTCTGTTGTTCTTTCACCCAGACATCCGTCTTTGTCTGTCATTGTACAGATCTTCAGGTTCGACAAGTGACAGTCTGCATCAGTCGCATTCTTGTGTGACTATTACAACAGCAGCAGAAGGCACAGAAGTCGGTTCTCAATTCATCGACGACGCCAGGCAGCTGGGCGGGCAAAAAATAAAGTCGGCTCTCAGTCCGTGCGTGTGAAATCGGGAAATCGTCTGAACGTCCAGCAGCGTGCAGCAGCGAAAACTCCGTCTCGCTCTCCTCTCGACCTCCATCCACCCTCTCGACTCCTTAGTCACTCCAGGTTTTCTAATGACCAGCGCAACACCGTCCGCTGCTCAACAACAGCCCTCCGCTGCCACCTCCGCTCAGAATTCTCAGCAGCAGGCGACAGCTGTGCCGGCGCAGCTGCCCACTCGCTCCTACGCCAGCGCTGCCACAAAGACATCGTCGTCATCGTCCCAGTCTCAGAATGCCAGCAAGGTGAACGACAAGTCACCCACCACCACCTCCACCAACATGCAGAATGGCGACCACGGCAGGAAGCCCTCGGTCATAATCAGCGCTTCCGGCACCACTGGCCAGATGCCCAACGGCGGTCCGAGTACGACACAGAACTCCAGACCCAACATCAACTTTGGTTCCATGAACGGTCCTTCTGGCTCACCCGCCATTGCCTCCAGCGTTCCCGCTCAGGCTTCCACGCCCAACCTCAGCGCCGCAAACCCCAGAATCACATCACCTAGCCATTCGCCTTCGCCCATCCCACAGCCCGCTGCCAGTGGCGGCAAGCCTCCCTCCAACCTGCCTGGCCAGAGCAACGCCCCCAACTTCGGCAGCTTTGGTGTCGAGAACAATGATGTGAGTGAGAGCCGACTTACCAAGATTGCCTTGCCTCGCGTCACACAGCAGCTGACAAATGTCGCACAGGGTCGCAACGCGCCTCTGACTCCCTCGAGCCAGCCCGCTCACCTTCGCCGCGAGTCCTCGCAATCACAGCACAGTGACGCCGGTATGGGACGTGGTGGTTTCATGCCCGGCAATGGCCGTGGCCGTGGCGGTTTCGTTCCCGGCTACAACCCTCACTCACCTGCACAGAACTACCGCCAGTTGCCTAACCAGCAGCGTGGTCCTCCCAACATGCCCCCGCATGCCCCTCAATTCCAGCCCCAGAACCCCATGGGCTCGCCGAGATATGGAAGGAACAACGGTAGCCCTGCTATGATGCACGCTCAGCCGTTCATGCCCCAGGGTATGCAAAACCAGGGCCAGATGCACCACGGCGGCTTTACCCCCGCCCATCTGAACCCTCAACAACAAGTAAATCCCCCCCCATCCCGTCCTGCTGGAGAAAAGGATGCTTCCTTCTCCCCTCCCAGCTTTGACAACAGCGTTTACGAGCACTATCTGACAAGTCTCAACCAACCACAGGCCCTCTATGGCATGCACCAGCCTTATGATGCATACTCTGGCTACTACCAGCCCTACTACCAACAGGGTCAATACCCTCAGGGTGCTCCCCCTAGCCCTCGTCCCAACACACAATACCCCGCTGCCTACGGTGGCCCACCTCCTCACATGCCGCAACCCTATGCACCCATGTCTCGCAGCGGCTCTCAAATCTCAGAGAGACCTGGCTCAAGCATTGGCCAGCCTGCTGCTGCTGCTCCCGCAGCTCCTGCTTCTCCCGCACCCGGCACACCTGGACCCGCCTCGTCCGCTTTCCAAATCCCTACAAGAACCAAGAGCAAGGCTATTGTGATTAAGAACGACAAGGGTGAGGAAATCTCATTCGACAAGAAGGCCTCTCCTGCACCTCAATCGCCCGCCGTTGTTTCATCTGCTCCTACCCCTCCCCCTCGCGCACCTAGCGTTCAGCACAACCGCACTGAGAGCAAGTCAACCAAGACGGATGCCGAGACCAAGTCGGCCTTCCAAGAACAAGTCAAGCGCCAGCTTGAGGCTCAGCGCGCCAAGGAGCAAGCTGACAAGAAGGTTTCTGATGACAAGGACGAGGCCGACAAGAAGGCTGTCCAAGACAAGGAAGACGCCGACAAGAAGGCTGCTCAGGACAAGGAAGATGCTGAGAAGAAGGCTGCCCAAGACAAGCAAGAAGCTGAAGAGAAGGCCAAGGCTCAAAAGGACAAGGAAGAAGCAGACGCCAAAGCTGCCAAGGACAAGGAAGAGTCCGAGGCCAAGGCAAAGGCCCAGCAGGAGAAGGAGGACTCTGAGAAGGCCGCTGCAGCTGAAGCTAGTGCCAAGGAGTCTGCCGAGGACGAAGCTGCTCGCCTGAAGCGCGAAGAGGATGAACGTTTCGAGCGTGAGATCGCCGAGATGGAAGAGGCGGAGCGTCTCGAGGAGGAGCGTGAGCGTGCCTACGCCGAGAAGAAGCAAAAGGAGAAGGAGGCCCAGGCTGCCAAGGAGAAGGAGGCCGCCGCAAAGGCCGACGAGGAGATGAAGCGCATGGAACGTGAGGCCGAAGAGCTTGAGCTCAAGCGCGAGAAGGAGCGCGAGGGTGCCACTGAGAAGACCGACGAAGAGAAGGCCAAGGATGCCGAACTCTTTGCCTCTCTCAAGAAGCCCTCTCTCGGCCCCGGTGCATCCGAGGCCGCCGCCGCCCCTGCTCCCGAGACATCTCCCGTCGCTGCCAAGGCCAAGCCTGCCAATCTCAAGCTTGACACCATCAAGAACGTCGAGCCCGCTCAACCCACTGCCGGTATGCAGTCCCTCAAGTCTGCCCGCTTCCTCGAAATCAAGGCAGATCAATTCGACTACCCCGAAGGATTCAAATCTCCCAACCCTGCTCTTAACCAGGCAGGCAAGCGTGTTGGCAGAGAGTACGACATGGACTTCTTGCTCCAGTTCCAGAGCATCTTCAAGGAGAAGCCTACCGTCGACTGGGATCAGAAGGTCAAGGAGACTCTTGGAGAAGGAGAATCCGGCCGTCAAGGCAGCAGCCGTGGTGGTACCATGGGCCCACGCCAAGCTTCTAACAGAGGCGCCAGCCAGTTCGGTACCATGGGCCAGTTTGGCAGTGGCAGCACTCGCACAATTCCATCTGGAACTACTTCTGCCGAGCGTTTCAATGCTTCTTCCAGTGGTCGCCCAGGTGCTGGTGGCTACGGTGGCCGCCCTGGCATTCCCTTCCCTACCGGTGCTCCATCTATGAGCCGTACCAACTCTCTTCAAACCATGGGAGGTATGGGTGGTCCCAACTCCCCCAGAGGTGGAGGCTCTCACAGAGGTGGCCCTGGTGGCAGCAAGCGTGGTAACCAGTCTCGCCGTCACAACGAGAAGGACGAGGCCAAGAACATGCCTCTTACTGCTGGTATGGAGATTAAGGGTCTTGAAAAGTCCACCACTGGATGGACTGCCCGCAGTATCGGACAGCCTGCTGCTGCCGCTGCTGCTCCTCCTGATGGACAAATGCCTCCTGACATGGTCCAGCGTAAGGTCAAGGCTGCTCTGAACAAGATGACTCCCGAGAACTTTGAGAGAATTTCTGACCAGATCATCGACATTGCCAACCAATCCAAGAAGGAGACTGACGGCCGAACTCTCCGACAAGTCATTCAGTTGACTTTCGAGAAGGCTTGTGATGAAGCTCACTGGGCTGGAACTTATGCCAAGTTCTCCTCCAAGATGCTTACCAGCATGAGCCCCGAGATTGTTGACGAGAACATTCGCGACAGAAGCGGCCAACCCGTGGTTGGTGGTGGTCTGTTCAGAAAGTACCTCCTCAACCGCTGTCAAGAAGAGTTTGAGCGTGGTTGGGAGGCCAACCTTCCTCCCATGCCCGAAGGCAAGGAAGCCGCTCTCTTGTCCGACGAGTACTACATTGCTGCCGCCGCTAAGAGAAAGGGTCTCGGTCTCATTCAATTCATTGGTGAGCTTTACAAGCTCGGCATGCTTACAGTCAAGATTATGCACCAGTGTGTGTTGAGATTGTTGAACTTCGAGGGTCAGCCTGATGAGTCCGCCGTCGAGAACTTGAGCAAGCTTCTCAAGGCTGTTGGTGCTACCATGGACAGCAGTGAGCAAGGCCACCAGCTCGTCAATGTCTACTACGATCGTGTTCAAAGTATTCTCGACACTCACAAGGACATGCCCAGCAGATCACGCTTCATGCTTATGGTATGTCGATTCTATTCCACTTCACGTTCGGGCTGTTACTAACATATTCATAGGACATTATTGATCTGCGCAAGAACAACTGGAAGTCCAAGGACGCCAACAAGGGTCCCAAGACTATCGAGGAGATTCACGCCGAGGCTGAAGCTGCACAAGCTGCCGCTGAGCTTGAGAGGTCGCGCAACAGCAGTGGCCGTGGTGGTCGCGCTCCCATGGGACGTGGTGATGCACGTTCATTCTCCGGTCAAGGCGGTATGCCTCCACCAGACTATCCTCGCAACCAAGTCGGTATGGATGATCTTCGTCGTCTGCAAGCACGTGGCGCCAGTCGTCAAGCCGGTTCCGGACTCGGTCCCCAGCTCGGACCCAGCTCTCTCTTCAGCAGCTCTCGCAGCGGTAGCGGTCGCAAGGGTCTTGGCCCTCCCAGGGATGGTGACAGCTCTGGTCCTTCATCAAGATCGGGCACTCCTTCAAATCAGAAGAAGGACGAGAAGGAATCAAACACACACGTCAACGCCTTCAGGTAAAGTCGATGATATTCGTGAACACAGTTTCGAGGAGCTCAGACAACTGACACAATATCTTCACAGCGCATTGGCAGCACTCGAAAATGAAGGTGGCGAAGAAGTCACATCTCCCCCATCAAACGCCGGTTCGCCTCCGGTGTCAAAAGCAACCCCATCCATCGACGAGACAGCAACTTCAAAAGACGCATAGAAACAGACGAAGTGGTGCTAAAAAGGTGGACCATGATGATGGCAAAGGAAAAAAGGAAATGTCTTTCTCTTCTTTTTTCTGTCTTACTTTAATGTTCAAAAACTTTCTTCTTCAAAACGTTTCTTCTCCTTCTTCTTCTATTTTCCTTTTTCTTTCTACCCTATTCTGCAATATGTGTGTCGATCGATGAAGGGAAAGGTTTGGAGAGAAGAGTGGGGAGAAGGTTGCTGCTCGTGGCTTCTATTGTCTGATACTGATGATGGGCGAAGGAGAAGGAATGATGGGATGGAGAATTTGTGTCAATGATGGCGGGGGAGGGAAGATGAGATGGTGTCGGAGGGCACACAAAAATGTTTGTACGATGAAACGGAGATACCCTGAAAGAAAGAGAGAAAGAAAGAATGTCTTCTGTTGTTTGGCTTTTTGAATTCCTGCGTTCCTTTGTTTTGTTCCATTTCCTTCTTGTTTAGCCCGAAAGATATGATTCTTTGGAGGAAGAGGGAGTAAGGAAGGCAATGTACCTCTAACAACCTCGTTTCTGGCTGACTTGCTTGGGTGTCGTTTCTTCCAACAAGAGCCTACAAGAAAGGTGCTTCCCTTTTTTTTTTGTACATCAAGGGTTTTTTCGGGTGGTTACTCGGAGTGGACGTTGTTCTTTTCACTTGACTACAATACACACAAACATCAATCGCTTTTTCAATTTATCCCTTTTTTGCATGCTTTCCTCGGTGACTGACTGCCTGGGGCTTTTTGGTGCTGGGTTTTGTCTCAACGCGAAGGATCTTTTTCTTTTGGTTTACGACAGAGGATGAAACAGGGTTACTCGATTCTCAACGGGGTTTCGAAAGTCAAAAGTGACTTTACAACCATATTTGGACTTGTGGCATCTTTTATCAGTTGAAGGCCGCAAGATACACTTGATTGAATATGTGAAACAGTATGTCGATAACGTTGGAAGGAGATGTTGGTGCTCTTCCGTCACACTTTCCATCACTTTTAGCTGTTATAATCTTTGACCACAGGTAAAGCCGTATAGAACTCGAGTTTGACAATACACTTCTTATTATGATTATTCTCACAGGACATGCCGCTCTATCATACCGTATCCCATCGACTTTCCCAGCAAGTAGCAGAATCACCATAATATGCAGACGACGCATTGAAACTCCTGCATCCGCGGTTGCGTTCGTCTGCTCCTTTCCATGTCGCTTCCACATTTTGTTTATGCGCAACATATTTGTCTACGGCGCGAGTTTCTTCATCAATTAAGGCGCTTTGGCTGAGTGGTTATAGCGTTAGACTAGAATTTTCCAATTGAAAGGAAAAAAGCAAATCTAATCCATTCGTGGGCGCAGGTTCGAATCCTGCAGGCGTCGCTGAAGACATCCTTTTTTGCATTCTTACAACACTTGTTCCTTATATGTAGGAAACATGTAGGGATAGGTATAGGAAGAATAGCTGAGGGTGGGAAAATTGCGGTCGAGGATCTAGTCGTTCGTTCCTTTTTAGGATGTCTGTGTGGCTCCTTCTCTTTGTAGATGGACTGGTCTGTTCCTTGCTCTCGTGAATTTAGGTCGTTCCTTCTTCTTTTTTTTTTTCCTATGCCCTCAATCTCTGTTCCTCTTCTGCTCGTACCTGGATCATTATCTTTGAGACTCCCGTGAATCGTTGTCCTCTTCGGCATCTATGCATTGGCGATCAATTGCTTGCTTACAGCTTCCGAATGTGCTTTGCTCGAAGGGAGAAGAGAGATGTACCTATTTCTGCTTGCATTGCACATATTACATCCGTGGCCATGTCGCAGACATCAAATTATACATAAATTGCGTGAGGAAGAATAAGAATTGAGTTGATAATATTTGCAATTATAAAGTTGTTTTCGTTTTTTTTTTGTCTTCGCTGTCATGTCGTTTATTCTTCTACTGGTTTCTGTGAAGACATGCAGACAGATAGGTAGTAGACATGCGAGGCATCCGAAAATCAGGCTTTCTTTCCTCGACTTCCAAAGAGAACCGTCCTTCCATGATCTATTCCCATGATTCGCATGTTATTTCGTAGAACCGTATTGGTTTTGTATCATCTTCATATTACAGGTCCGCCATGATCGGCGAACTTTGGTTTTTGCTCTGAGGAAATGTCATTCCAATTGACGCAGCATCTCAGTTGTTGAGAAAGCATCAGTTGCTGTTCTTCTGGTAAGACTTCTTGCCAAAGTCCCACGGGACGTATCTGTACTCTGTTCATGTGTCAGCTGCAGTTCCCCTCTTTCATCCACAAAACAAGTCCTGCACTCACTCAACATGTGCTGGATCTGCCTCCTCATGGTCAAGACGACCAAAATCAACCAGTAAACAACAAGCACAGGCCAGAACACAGGCAAGTTGAAAATCTCACTCCACGAGCAGCAGAAAGCAATGACGATTGCTCTAGTAGCGGTATGCCAGAACTTGAACTCGGGGAGACGGCGCACGAAAGGCTTGAACTCGTCGGTGGATTTTGTGGGCAAGGAGGATTCGCCGCTGCCGCCTTCCTCCATGTCTTCGGCAGATTCGAGACCGGGATCGAATTTGGGGGAGATGAAGGCGAGGAAGAGGTTCAGGAGGTAGATGCCGAGGGAGTAGGCGACTGTTTGTGAAGTATGTTAGTTGACGGCCTAGAAGGGGGAGTATGCTTTGAGGAGGTTCGAGAAGACGTACCGATGTACCATCCTTGAGCCATGATGATTCGGAGGAGGAAGAGAAGGAGGACGGCGCCTGTACCGATCCAACGGTAGGTCTTGTATGGTGTAGACTTGTCCAGGTATGATTGGTATAGCTGTGTTGCGACAAGATGACCATATTAGTCCGTGTTATTCTAGGCTTGTGACTTCTATAACAATGCGACCATGTCTCGACAATGTCGTCCTTCTCTTTCTAATTCTCTTTTCCACTCACCATGCCAAATCTAGTCGTCTGGGCGCTGACTGCCGCAAAGGGCGTATCGGGCTCGGGGGCGTCCATGATGGTGGCTCGGTTGCGATGAGAGTCTGGTTGAATCTTGACTTCTTGTCGTCGTCGCCGGTATTATGCGACGGAATAGGGAAGAAAAGACAAGGAAAAAACAAGAACTTGTTTCGACGTGAACCGAGATAGGCAAGGACAAGGGGTTTGTTGATCTGGACAAGTTTGAACCGTCAACTCTCGCAGCTCAGCCTCCTCCGCCCGCCACGTCTCCAGAAAGATAATAATGCGCCATCTCCGCTGCCAAGAAGCATGTCACTAGCCTCACAGACCTGCTCCATTATCCCCCTGCTCGACCAATGCAACTACTGCTGATGCGAAAGATAGAAAACATTCATTTTGCAGGTCATCAAAAGTCATCCACGTAACATTCAACAGCCTAGTAGAAATCAAAGAACAGAAGAGGTATCTTGAACAAGCCGCCCCAATCCAAACCTCCCGAGCCCAAAACTCCTACCCGCAACCATTCATTCAACTCAAACCTATTCGTCAACATCCATCTCTTCCTCTTTCATCTCCGTGTCATCACCGTACTTTCCATCATCCTCACCGTTCTCTTCTCTCTCTTGCTCGTCGCATTCCCTCTCAACCTCTTGAGCCACAAACTCCTCGTACCCTTCAAGACTGGTTTGAATATGCACCTTGAACTTGATAATATCGTTGAGCATACGCTCGAGCTCGGTGTGCAGCTCCTCACGCAGTGATGATGAAGCCAGAGTCAATTGCTCGTACTCCAGGTTTGTGTTCATCTCGCGTTGCTCCATTAGCTGCACTGATTCTGTAAGTCCAGCACGCATTCTTGCGAGCTCCTTCTCCATCTTCTCGATCTGTGCGTCAGAAGCCATCTTCTGCGCGTTTGTGATCTGTCATCCCAAGTCAGTCATGTTCTTTCGGCTATCTTCAACAGCATATCCAAACTCACCTCTTTGGTCTTCTCAAATTCATCTTCCGCAGCTCGCACACGATGACCCAGAGCCTCGACTTCGGCTTGTTTGTCGTCAATGGCCTCTTTGATCTTGTCCAGCAAGTCATGGTTGTTCATGTCCTGCTCAAGAGCATTGTTTCTACGCTCACTAATCTCCTTGCGCAGACCCATGATATTGCTCTTGACGCTTCCTCGTACATCCAGATTGAGAAGATGATGTGGCTGATATCCTGTACCGGCATCTGCGAGAAGGCGATCCGTGTCTTGCTGAGATTCACCCATCTGTGACGAGCCAAAGTTGTTGGCTTCGTTCACCGTCAGGTTGAGCTCATAGTCCTGACCATGTGCATTTGGTGCCTCGGGAGGGATAATGCCGATTTGGTAACCCATCGAATTGTACTTGGACACGATAGCCTCCAACTCTTCGAGCCTCTGCGCTGCCTCTGCTTCCTTCTTTCCTACAATCTCGCGTGATTCTTCAAGACGCACATTCGTCGCTTCAAGTCCTCCCTGCAGACGCTTTCGCTCGGCTGTCATGCGATCGATGTCTGCGACTGTGATGCCCTGTCGATCGACCATTTCTTGCAAGTTCTTGCGATCTTCCTCGGCGGCCGCAAGTTCTTCGTCAAGTCGTTGCATCTCCTCTTCCAAGACACGCATACGATTTTCATACTTTTCGACCTTGGCCTCGATGCTGTTGTTGTAGTTTTCGAACTTGACTCGATCTTCCTCGAGAATCTTGTTCTGTTCGTCAAGCTTAGCAAGACGAGGAGCGGTTTTTCCAAGATCATCGATTTGCTCCTGCAAGGCTTTGCTTTCTTGTTCCAGCGCCTTGACTTGCTCCAGATTCGACTGATTCGAAGCTTCGAATTTGGCGGCCATGGCTTCCACGTGAGGTTGAATGAGTTTTTGTGCTGCCTCGTCATCATCCTCTTCGTCGTCATCCTCGACTGAAAGCCATGTGCGGTATGCGTCGCTCAGAAACTCAAAGGTGATGCGATCAGCGCTAACATCGTGACCAGCTTCGATACAGGCCTCATCGTAGCTTCCAAGACTGTAGTGCTCCATCATTTTGGCGAGTTGCATCATCCAGTGCAGCAGACCGAGGAAGGTAAACCAGTTGTTTCCTCCCACAGCAGCAAGTTGAGATTTGGTAATGTTTCGCTCAAAGGGATAGCGCATCTGCTTGAGAAGTGGCGGTACCTCTTGGTCGATGTTCTTCTGGAAGCGGTAGGCGGGATCAATGCAGTGGTAGAGAAATTGGAACATGAGGTTGAAATCCTTTTGGGTGGGCGAAGTCATGGTCTTGTGTGTCAAGGTATGTTTCATGTCCATCTCAAAGTTGCGCTGGGTCAGAAACTCCATAAGTTCTTGACCCATGGCCTGTCGAGTGGTAGAATCGCGCAATCTGCGAGGATCCTGTGGTATCTGGTTGGAGGGAGGAGCGGTAGCAAAGAATGATTGGTGGCTCATGGGACCAAAACCGGTAGATGGGCGTGCGCTGTACACACTGCTGCGACGTTGTGAACTGTCGGCGAGTTGGAGAGCGGGTGCAGGTGTACTAGAGACTGGAGCATAGCTCTTCCTTCCGCCAGTGCTGCCAAACATGTTATGTGTTGAGGGACGCTTGACAGTAGAAAGGCCCAGGTCGGCGAGGTTGGTGCCAGAGGAGGATCGATGGAAGTTGGGTTGACTAGGCATGCCAGGAGCTAGTGACATCCTGGAGCCCGAGGTGGATCGCATATGAGAGTTGTTGGAAGCGAATTGAGGGCCGATGGAGCTGGTGCGCTTCATGGCAGATGCGGGCATGGGAATGGCCGACACATTGTGGTTGATTGCGCCGAGTGTCTGATTGAGCATATGTCAGTCGTGGCTTCCCCTTGCACAGGCTCCTTCTGTGTTTGTATGCGACAGATTCTTGCGGATGCGGATGGACTCACCTCGCGTGGGCGGCGCACAGAAAAGATGCCCGTTTCTTGCGACATGTCGTCGCCTGTCGATGATCAATATAAGCGATGCTCGCTTTAGCAGATGTTTTGTTTATAGTTTCAAGGTAAGTCGTGCTGTCGTGAGAATGCGGTAATGTCGTCGTCGTCGTCGTCGATGCAGCAGAAAATAATGCATCATATGAAAGCGTCGCGCCCAAGGGAAAGTAAACAGTCAACAATGCCAAGACCCTGATAGATCAACCATCAGACTCAGGGTCCCCGCCGAACCTCGGCCCAGCGCCCAATCCCCGGTCTTTCATGCCCGCTAATTATTGCCGATGACCATGTCATTCCTCATCTACTTTCCTCTACCACTTTGTCAAATCGAGTCCTTCTCATATTCCGTAGGTAGTCACAGCCAGTCCTGGGCGTGACGGCAAGCTTTCAAAATGGTCGCTCGCGAGGACCTCATCGCAAGTGCTGTACGTCTCCTCTGCTTCACACCTTATCATATTTCACGTGCTCAAGCTAACATAACCATACACAGGTTTCATGTTAGCATCTTCTTCCACAATTGGATTTAACAGATATCCTGACCTTCGTTGCAGTCCTCCAGGATCCTTCAGTAACTTCTGCTCCAGCCGAACAGCGCGTTGCTTTCCTCCGCTCCAAGAACTTGACCCAAGAAGAGATCGACCTTGCTCTGCAGCGCGCCGGCTCCGAATCTCCTTCGTCCCCTCCACAATCACAAGCAGTATCATATCAACGTCCTCCGCCCTCACAGTACCCCCAAAATGCATACTGGCAACAACCCCCGCCTCCACCTCCGGAGCTGCCGCGTCGCGACTGGCGGGATTGGTTCATCATGGCCACCGTCATGGGCGGCCTCGGCTATGGCGCATACTTTGTCGCGAAACGCTACATCTACCCTCTGATCGCGCCGCCTACACCACCTCAACTCGAACAGGATAAAGCCGCTGTCGATGAATCGTTCGACAAAGCCTTTGCTCTGCTTGATCAGCTGGCCACCGATACCCAGGAATTGAAATCTTCCGAGCAAGCCCGCACAGAGAAGCTCGATACCGCTCTTGGAGAGGTCGAGGCCGTTATTGGCCAACTCAAGGATGCCAGCAGAAGACGTGATGACGAAGGAAGGAGAATTAACGACGAGATTCGTGCCTTGAAGGACATGATCCCTTCAGCTATGGAGTCTCAGAAGAGGTCGGCTGACCAACGCCTCACTGACCTTGCGTCCGAGATGAAGAGCCTCAAAACCTTGATCAACAACCGCATGTCCACTCCTGCCCCAGCTCCTTCAACTCCTCGTCCAAATCCTTTCGCCTCTAGTTCCACTCCTGGAGCAGGGAGTGGCCCTGCAGCCCCTGCCACTCCCAACCCCGATACTCCTGCTAATGAAGCTTCACCTGCACAAGCTGCCGAAACAAGGTCTTCGCAACCCGATCGATCAACAACTTCCAGCCCTTATGGACGTGCTATGAACGGACGTGCCGCTATTCCTGCCTGGCAGATGGCTGCTTCCAAAAAGAATCAGGAAGCAAAGGAGAAGAGCGGTACTGTCGAGACTGCCCCTACCGATAATGCCACCGCATGAGCTTAATGAAACACTTGCAACCATATTACCATGTCCTTTTGTACAACACATTGTTCATGAAAATAAACATCATCCGTCCAAATTGTGTATAGCCGTAGCTTTGTCAGTAGCACATGGTGTCTTGACTTCGACGGAGATAGTGTTGTGATTATTATCATGTAGTATGGACAGTTTATGAAACAGTCTTCAATACATCGGAAGGAAGTTACTGCTGTTCATCAGCCTCGATGAGGTTATAGGTCATAGGTTTTCGTCAACCACTTACTCTTCTTTCAACTTCTCAAAGCCTTCGTCCCCCATCAATTGTATCCCAACACCCAACATGGCACCCCACATGCCTGAAGCCATCGGTCTCGGGAAATCTATGTCTTTGGATATGATCCAAACCGTAAATCCCATGAAGGCGCCAAACCCGTTCATGGCTGTATAGAAAGTACTCCATCTTCCAGCACAACTTCGACGGACGGCCAGAACAATGAGCGTGATACCGAACGAATATAAAATCCAAAAAGGAGTGCCAAATTGCCACATCCTTTCCACCTCAACTCTTCGATAAGCGAGAATGGTAAAGAGGATTGCTCCTATGAAATTCAGGAAGAGTCCTGCCGAGGCGATTTGCAGAGGTGTGAGGTCTTCCCAGAAGATACTGATTTTGCTTTGGCTGCGTCGTGGATGCATATTTGTGACTGAGATACGAGAAGCTTTCTCACCTTCAGAACGTTTCACAAGTGTTATTTCTCCTTTTGCCAAGTGAGATTGTCCATCGAAGGAAGGCAATCGGGAAGTCGGATATCTGCCAAGACAGGCATGAATCGTCCTTTATTCCCTGCAGAATGACATGAACGGTCTTTGTCGTATCGCTGATGCTTCTTGATAGTAGGTCTACGAGGTCTGAGATTTGACCCCTGGAGGACATCACATCATAAACCTACGCATGGTAGACGTTGCTAGTCAGTGAAATTTTTAAAATGACACCAACCGTTGCCAGCATTCCTTTGGCTAAGTATAAAGCTTCTTTCTTTTTTTTTTCTTTTTTTTTTTTACTTCTCAGCGTGCAGGACGCATTCCAAAATCACTGCGCTACACATGCGAGTATCGAGGAGGGTAGTCTACATGTTCTTGTCCAGAACCAAGGCAGCACAAGAAGTCGCTCCCCGTCGCGATAGTAACATGCCGCCCTTGGTTTGCTTGGTTTCCTGGGGACTCCAAACCGTGTCGGCTGGTTGTCAAACCCCACATGGCAAGTTTTCTGTCCGACACGAAAAAGCTCCGACCACCTTCTTCTATCTTTGTATCACGATCCATCACGAGAAATGTTGCACCGATCACGTTTGGTCGGCTGTGCTATACATATCACTGATGTCCACATTACTCCGTATAGTTCAGCAATCAGACCGAGAGACATGTTGATGGATTCCGCGTCTATTCATGTCGTGTCTCAAAGCTAACTCTCTCAACCAAAGGCGGCACGAGTCGGCTATATCGTTCAGCCCTACATACAGCCCATGCTGAAAATCCTGCCACCTTGGAGACACTCTAGACTAATGATGCAAAAACATGCTGTTTCCTGCAAGGTACAAACTCAATTCCATGTTGTTCAGACGTTACGACATCAAGATGAGCCATATAGTAGACTTGTTTTATACGAACCAAAACGGTTCGTGCTGAAGCATTGAGATGGCTGTACTTGCTCCGAATCTATACCGTTATATCCACCGCACTCGGAGAACCAAAATAGCGGTATAGGCTCAGGACCTGAGCGAACTCAAGCTAGTACATTGTCCGTGCCTGGTTCTAATCCTGACACATCAGTCGTTCCTTTCTTACTTTAGCGTCAGCAACGGTAGGCGTAAACCTGGACGAAGCTGCAAGCCCGATGCAGTATCAGCTGCGGTGGTTGGTAAGGGCAGCATCCACAATCCAGCCATGCTTTAGCTCTTCCAATCAATTGCGGATTATCATATAAGAACTCTTTGACATCCCGGAGAATTGGTTCTTGTGCATCTTCATTCGCTTCTTTTTCTCCGGGTGTTTGTTCTATTTATCATCCACACCTATACCTACAACATTCTCTATACTCACTACCTTCTATAATCTCAAACGCACCAACCACAACCTTTGAACATGAGATTCATCACATCATCAATCCTCGGCTTTGCTGCCCTGGCCGTCGCTCAATCCACTGACTGCGTGAGCAAATTCGAAACCTGTCTCACCACCAAGCCCGAGAACGAATGTTCGTCAGAGAACGCCGTTTGCAAAGATCTATGCAGCAAAGCACTCGATTCCTGCAACAAGGATGGCAAGACCGAGTCCGGAGTTTGCCAAACCACTTACATGAACTGCTTGAACACTTTCCCTACCCTCAAGGGCGGTGACTGTGTCAGTAAATTCAATGGCTGCATTGCCAGTGGACAGACCGCCGCCACTTGCAACTCCCTCAATACCGTTTGCAAGACTTCCTGCACCGTCATCAACGACGACTGTCTGGTTTCCGGTACTTCTGACAAGGCCAAGTGCCAAAGCTACTACACAAACTGCCTGGTCGACTACAACCAAACCGGCGTGACTTCCTGCGTCGACCGCTACGAAACTTGTCTCGCTTCTGGTGCTACAGTCGCCGACTGCAACATGCAAAACACCAACTGCAAAGACGGCGCAACAACAATTCAAGACACTTGCTTGACTTCTGGTGACAACAACCAAGCTCAATGCTCTACCCTCTACAACTCTGTTCTTTACAACGGCACAAAACTCACTCGTCCCACTTGCTCTGACCAGAAAGCTGCTTGCAAAGCTGATAGCAGCAAGACTGCCAGCGATTGCGATCAGATCGAAGCTGATTGCAAGGATACTTGCACGAATATCGAGTCTACCTGCCGTAGCAGCGAGAACCCTGATACCGATGCTTGTATCTCGCTTCGTTACCAATGTCTTGGTTCTTCGACTCCTGCTGCTACCAACTCTTCTTCCAGCAGTGTTGTCGCTAGCATGACTACTTCAGTCATTGGTGCTACTGGCGCTGCTGTGGCAAAGGTCGTTCCTACCGGATATTCTGCCAACACCACTGCTGTTGGTCGTAACAATGTTACTGTCACTGCTACTGCTACTCCTTCTGCTTACACTGGTGCTGCCAGCAAGGCTGGTTTCGCCGGTGCCGCTGGTCTCTTCGCCGTCTTCGCTTACTTTTTGTAAGAGTAGACGAGGAGAAAAACACAAAAAGTATCGGTGCTATTGTACGAGTACAATTATGAAGTACGAGTGAAAGACAAAAAAAGTATCTTGGACATGATGTAGGGGTGTTATAAAGAACGAACATGTATTAGACTAGAACATATAATTAATTGATGATAAGAAAGAACTCAAAAAAAAAAAAAAAAAAAAAAAAACATGATCAATACTTCGTTCAAGAGTTGCGATAGTATTTTTGATAACTTGGTTGCGTTTTTTGTGCTTTGCCTTCCATAACCTATCCTTGCGTGTTTTCTGCGTTGCCCCTTCTGACCTGCGGTTTTTGTGCGTCACCTTCCGACCCTCGAAGTCTGTTTCTGCGTCAATCTTTTGCGTCTTTTGTGCCCGAGGACAATCTTCCTTCTCATTACGTTTTGCTCCGCATCTTTCTTCTTCTTTTCAACTGCGTCTTTTGTGCGGTCTTGCCGTCTCCGTGAGTTTTGCCTTCCAGGTCATTCGAGCCATTTGTGCCTATTCCTCTTTTCCCTCGGAAAGGTCAAACGCCACCGAAAGCAGGTACGACTCGAGAACCACTAAGCATGCATTGTTGATAGTCAATCCAATCAACACACACCAAAACGACATCAGCCAAGGAGACTTTTGGTGGTTGCGTGAGTTTTGCGGGTGGAGCACTGGAGCCTTTAGGCGAAATAGACGCAGGGCATAGAAGCACCCCACCTACTTTACCTTTTACCTTGATAGTGAAAACCGCTTATTAGGTAGGTAGGTAGGTAGGTAGGTAGGTAGGTACAAGGGTATACATATATAAGTGCTCTTACTTGCCCAATCTCGCTTTCCTTTTCTACTTCTTTTCTTATACAACAAAACAACTACTACAACTCTTCTTCAACTCCACCTTTACTTCAAACATCAAAATAAAACCCTTTCAACCCTAATCAAACAAATATCAAAAATGGGTGGTTGTGGAAACTCTTCATGCAGCTGCAGCTCTTGCACCTGTGCCCCAGGTTCTTGCACATGCGTAAGTCCTTCTGCCTACCCTTTCTCTTGCCATATTCTTCTTTACGACCCTTTTCTATGCATTGAGGACTAGCCTCCATCTCTTCTTCCTTCCTCCACTCTTTCGTATATCACTCATATCTCTGACAAATCACTGTAGGGCAAATAAAACCAATTGAACCAACAAGAGAAACAATTTGGCTTTCCTTAGCTGTCAAAACGATAAAAAAAACAACACGAAGAACAGATGCTTTTCTTGGACGGTACTTTCTTGGAGGACACTCGGGACACTCTCTCCTGAGCCCTCTAAAAGATTCTCTCTCTATGACAAAGACGACGATCAAATCATTCATTCTCTCTGAAACCGGCTTTTTTTTTCTTAGCAAAGGGAAATCAGTACAGGCATAACAACCCCTATGGAAGTTTTTGAGTCAGGAAGGTCACGATTGAAAGAAGATAGTTTTTTGGAATTGATAAAATGCTTTTTTCTCCACTTTTGGAGACCGGAAAACCTACCGCATGTTGTACCGCCTAGTCTTCTCTTTCTCTGACATGTTTGTTGGACTTTGAGATGATCAGGGTTTTACTATGCTCAGAAGTGAGTTGAGATCCCTCGCTTGGAAAATGCTCCGGGTTCGGACCTACCGGATTGTGCTCCCCCCCCCCAAAAAAAAACCCCCCAAATGACATTTCCCAATAATTCTATAGGCTGTGAAACATAGCACTATGAGCGTGACGTGAAGCATCATAAAAGGTGCGTGCAAGCTTGTTGATTCCAGACTCCCATCAACATGTGATGATCGACATACTTTTGAGCACATAAAAACAAAACATATTGGTCACCCCTTGGCATTACTATCCACTCACAGTCGTCCACAACCAGCGACATGAACAAGTAAGGTAAGTGGAGTTCATGTTGGAAACTAGAGCTGTGATAGGTAGATCAGATTCGCAGAGAGAAAAAAAAGGAACATGTTGCAATCGCTTCCTCTCCATACTTGTCGCTCATAAATGCAATGCATAAAACAGATATCAGCGTGAATAGGAACATCATACCATCGTTCCTTCCCTTCCCAATCCCCCTACTATTTCGTTTCTCCGTTCCTTCCCCCTCCCCCATACCGCCCGCTCTCCTCCTTTTCCTCATCCTCCCCCTTCTCAATCAACCCAACCCCAAACTAACATCCTCACCCAACCCCCAATCCGCCTCCCGATTCTTGAGATGCGAAACTGGCGGCACAACATCATCCTCACTATTCACCGCCGCCCTACTCAATCTAGTTTGCGTGTCCGAAGAACTGACACTCTGTCCACTGGCACTGACGTTGCTGTCTCCTCGCTCCCTGTTGCCGCGGAACCATGATTTGCGTTTGTTGTTGTTGTTGTTGTTATTGTTGTTGTAACTGCTGCTTGGACTGCTGATGTTTGAGGAAGGCGTTGTTGTGGGGGAAGGGATGGGGATGGAGGTCGGGTGGGATGTCGTGTGTGATGCCGAGGAGGGTGAGATTGACGATGCTGCTACCGCGGCTGGAGAGGCCGAGGAAGAAGATGTGTTTTTGAGTGATTTGGTCAGGTTGCTGACTGCTGGTGATATGTGTGCTGTAGAAGAGGTAGATTCGGTCGTTGGAGCGGCTGGTTCTGGTACTATGTCGACGAGTTCTGCATCTCGGATCCATTTTCTGCGGCGGGTGTAGCGGCCCCAACCATCTTGACCGCGTCTGCCGTCTCGCCATTTGTTGTCGTAGTACATCCAGGTATCTTCATCGTCTGCAGCATTCTTGGACGAGGACTTGGAAGAAGGAGAAGGTTCAACACGCCATTCGCTGTCATCCACCCATTGCCATTTAGCCATGCCACCTTCAACCTCTGGCAACTCAAAATGCCGTGGATCTAACGTTGGATTGAGGTGTTCATCGGTCCATGCATTCCGCTCGTAGGCTAGCATACTGGCGGTCCATCCGATACCTAGCCACCTCCTTTGGTTTTCGAATAGAGTGAACGTGAAGCGGATGCCTTCTCCCGATTCGCCATTTGGCTTCATTGTTGCGCTCACAGCTCTATTAGTTCCTGGTCGCGGCGGTAGTGGAGGAGCGTTTTGTGGTGGTGGACCAAATTGGAGACCAGTGAGGACGGTACATATTTGACGTACTGTCTTTGAGCGCCATAGAATGGTGCGACTTATGCGAGCTGGACGGGAATGCCATGACAAGAGTATTGTGCCAAAGACGAGGACCATACGCTTGGTGGTGACTATACGGAGAGGAGGAAGAGTGAGTCCCCACCATAACGGTGACGCCAGCATGATGCGAATGAACAGTGTGGTCAAAGCAGGCTGTGTGGTAGCAGATGTAGCTGTCTGCTGGGTAGACAAAAAGTCGGTCAAGCGAAGCAGTGGATCCATAAGGATATTGCATCTCCTGGTACACGTCTGCAATGTTGACAGGATCTCGTCAAGAGACTTGCGATGTTTGACATTGGCATCTGAAGGATTCCTCCTGTGTCCCTGTTTCTTTTCTCCCGTCCATCCCGTTGACGACAGTGGAGAATACCGTCTAAGGTACATTCCAACAATCAGGAAGGTGACGAGTATGAGAGGTCCGGCATAACGCAAGATGTAGTCGCCATAGAGTACTGTGAACCAAAAGGCAGCGACAAACAAGAAGCTCTCCCAAGCGTCACCGGTCGTCCATGACAAGAGTCCAACGAGCTTGTTCAACGGCACGATGAAAGGATGTGAATATGCCAACGCTCTCGTAACCTGAGGAGGTGTCGCCAACAGCAAGGGTGACTTTTGGTGTACGAGGATAGTGGATCGTTGTCGGGTCGAGGATAACGTGTGTGAGGTTGGTGCAAATGCAGCGACGGTGGGAGGTTTGTTGCTGTCGCCGTGTTCTTGAGCTTTGGCTCCTCCATTCGCCGATGGCGACGACGAGGATTCGGACATGGAGGTCATCCAGGGTATGTCTGTGGTTGTTGAGGTCAAGTCAGCTACACCTTGGTGCTGTATACAACTAACAAACTCTCTGCCTGGCTTTCGTCATGGCGGGCATCCACTGCGGGGAACAGGTCTATTGTACGAGGATCAGCTCTTGTCACTCACCGAATGCTGCCATTAATTACGATTCCCTCTCAAGCTTCATGGGCGACTCTTCCGGTCGCTGATCTTCACGAGGAGAGAGAGCATACTGTTGTGTTGTTTACTAGAATTAAACAGTGACCGAGGCCTCATCAAAGAAAGGTATGCAATAGACTTTAAGACGTTATCTTCACCAACCCCCGTCATCTGGCATGTGAACGCCAAGCCATTGAACTCTGTAGGTCGTCAGTCGCTGCTCCATGAAGCGACCATCACATGGTTCACATTGCCCTGCTGACTCCGTGAGTCCATCTCGTACGTGGTAACATTCAAAAGTATCATCTCGTACATGACAGGCTTCAAAAAGATGGAGTCCTGTCTGACAACATGATATTAGACTGACCAAAAATTGCTCATGCTGGGGATCGAACCCAGGATCTTCTCTGTGTGAGAGAGATGTCATACCACTAGACCACACGAGCTTCAGTGGCAAATTGGCTGATAGAACAATTAATAATCCTCACATCAACACCTTGAAGCCTATCAGTATGAGTTGGCTGCACTCCATCTCTCGATCGCTGACATGAGGCTGTGATAGTGCTACGAAAACCTCCTGAAACGCAAACCAAACCACAGAAGTGTTTATACTACTGAACAAAGTCAACATATGGCAGATCCAGAGGGCCGGAATGACATGTACGCGGATGCTCTCATAAGGACATTGTGTATTCTCGTCATTGCGTCTCATTCCATTTGTGCGAATGAACCAACGAGAGGGAAGGTGAGTTGGAGGAAATAAGTAGATATGTTTGTGACAGAAAGAGGAAAGAGGAGAAGGAAAAAGTAAAACAAAGGGAAAGCAAACCATCCCGCCGATTCCAAGAAACGTTGCCGTACAAGCATCACTCCCCGAAAAAAGATAATAGCAGACGCAAGAGCGAGCATAAGAGTGAGCCCAATACCCGTCTTCGCTCCACACTCCTCAACTCTGTTGCTGACCCCCTATTTGTCGTGATTTGCGTATCAAATCCCTGCGTCTAATCAGAACTCATAAGCAGGGTTGGCCTGCTTGGCCTTGACACGATCAAACTCCCAAACGCCGTTTGTCTTGTCAGCCTCCAGGCTGCCACCCGGTACCTCCTTGGCCATACGCTCGAACCTGTCACTGTTCGGCACGCGATTGAAGTACCTGCGCTGCCATTCTTGACCACCCTCCTTCTCTTGCTTGCGCATTTCACGCTGAGTGTTTTCAATTAGCGACTTCTCGTTCGAAGTGGTGTCCATGTCGCCACGGTTGATTGCGTCGGCAACCTTGCGCCAGGCGCGACGTGACTCGAGAGGATCCTGCTGTTCCAAGGGGGCGACGGTCAAAGGCGTCTTGGGCGTCTTCTTGGCGTCGTAGCTGTCGACGACCTTCTTGTGAGCATCCTTGATGGTAAAGGTGTCGCTCCATTGACCTTCGGCAGTGTAGATGACATCCTTCTCCTTGCCGCTAGGGTACATGGTAGCAGTGAAGCTGTTCTTCTTGCCACTGACCCAGCCCTTGCCAGTGTAGTCGATCTTGCAGGTGTATCCGGTGGATGAAACAATGTATGTGCTGCGCTCAAGCTCGACGTAGGGAGAACCAGTGATGAGGCCCTCGATGTGAAGGGCAGGCAGGGTGATCAGGTAATCCTCATCATAGGCGTCGATGTGGAAAACGGCGTGACCAATCTGCTTAACATTGATGGTGCGGCCGAATGAAGCCTTTTGGGCGTTGTATCCTTGGAGGTGGACGCCGTGTTGCTTGTTCCAGATGCTGTAGGCGGTAACGGGAGGGTGGTGGCTGTTCAAGATGGTAAATTAGCTTTCATCTCGTCAAGTAAACAAATAGAGACAGAGAGAGGGTCATACCTAACTTGCTCACTAATGAGCTCAGTAGTGCCGGCCTGGTCCTGCCACTTGCCCAAGAACAGCTCGCCCAAGAAGGGGTTGAGGGGCTTCTTTTCACTGCCCAGCTTCTCGTTACGGGAAGTGTACTGCTGCTTGAGAGTGCTCAGGAACCACTTCATGACCAACATGCATCGCTTCTGCTTGTCCTTTTCGGCGGCAGGTGCAACAAGCACCGAGGGCATCTCGGCCCAGTAGGCAGAGAACTCTGTCAAGGATGTCGTCGACAGAATGAAAGCGGGTGCGGTAAGCGATGACAGGTCGCCATTGAACGATGCGATCGACTGCAGTGCTATGTGTCAACACATGCGTGATAAGAGCAAGTATACGTCAACCAGGCGTATCCGATACGCCCAAGACGACGCACCTTCAAGAACGAAGTCCATGAACCCTTGCTGGCGGCGGGCACGGCCGAGCCTTCTTCCTTTGAACTCATGATGTGCGGCTGTTGAGTGTGGATGCGGATGTGGTTGTTTTGTTTTGATCGTATCAAGTCAAGGCCGTGGAGTGGTTAGTTAATGCCAACGTTTCTCGTGGGCGAGACAGATGAGGGGCTGGCTGGATTCCAGAAATCGCCGACGTACGACGTAGGTAGGTACCCAAGCTTTGGGGGAGGCGTAGATTAGATTTGAGCTTCGGCCTGTTGACGACGTTTGTTATGACTAGAAAGACTCGCTATCTCGCTATTTTGCGACGCCAGAGTGACAGAGGGAATCGCAGACAAGACTACGGAATGTCAGTGCAGACATCGTTCTTTCTGGTCCTTTCTTAAAATTCTAGTCATCTGATTTGTCCTGACGATTTCGTCGTTTCGCTCCCTCATTACCTCTCGTGCTGCACAACACCAAGCAGTTCAGCCTGAACTGCGTCATATTCGTCCACTGTTGACGATTTGGTCTCAGCCTCATCTCGTACCACATCTTCTACTCCACGAGAGTGTCAGAATTCATGAGGGTTGGTCTCCGCAAACGCAATGCCATCTCGGACGACTTCAATCGGAATACAAAGAACCTAAAGATCATACCGTACGGTCCTGTAAAGAGCCCTTGACATTATCCTGAACTGGGACTCTCGACGGACCCCTGTTCAAGAGCCTAGGTCTCTGTACATAGATATCTCGTTTCTGATGGCATTGTGTTTGCCGACACCCTCATGATCCTTGACACCCCCGTGCTCGTATCAATATTACAAACTATCTCACGTTTCAAATCATGTTGCAGTAAAGACATTTCTTTTTGAGGTAAAAAAGCACAAGAATCTGGACTTCATAATACACATGCTCCGTCTAATTGTAGAGAGCCATTAAGTAGAATAATCCCCCTTCCATAAACACCACTCAGCAATAATAGGCAAGGATTAAAGAAAAAAAAAGAAGAGGAAGAAGACTTGGAGCAAAGTGGAGGGAATGAAAGATGAAAAAGAGCAAAACACAATTAGAAAACACCCGCCCAATCGCTTTTTAATAATCTTTTCCTCTGAATATCATCCGTTCGTTCATCATGAAAAAAGATGTTTCCGTAACTTTCCCTTCCTGTAAAAAAAAAGCTCCGTTTTCCCCTTCTCTCCATGCAATTGCACCTTCAAAAATATCACTCCTTTTTTCCTCGTTTAACCCCCTTTGTCTCCTAGAAGAGGATGATGTATACACAGAAGATGTTGAAAAGCCGAAGTATTTTGCATTAACAATGTTGAGTAGTTGCAATGTCGCTGAGAGTGTAAACATGTCGCTTCCTGTTGGTTTCGGCATCGATCTGATGAATCCACAGACTTGGGCCCCCCAGCCAGCCTGTAGTCCTCGTATCGTCTCGTGCCTGCTGTTACAAGTGTCATGACTAGATCTTCCCCAAGAGTCTAAGCCACGCCACGAGGGCTCTGTGCAAGGCCAGAGCTGTGCGCAACATTGAGCAACATTCTCTCAACTTCGGGAGCGGCCTTCATCCAGCTAAGCTCCCAAATGTTGTAAGAGTTGTTCTTGACGAGCTCCAACACCGTCACAATCAATCCCCAAGGGTGAGGCCTGGCAACCATCAAGCGCTCGACCAATACTCTAGCGACTTGTTGCTGCAAGTCTTCGGAGCTGACGGTGAACAGATGGAGAAGGGCCGTCGAGAAGTAGTGTGTGTGCGAGTTGGGATAGCGGACCTGGTTGGTGATGGCATTGATGATCTGATACCGCATCTCAGCACGTGAGTCTCGGAGCATGCGCTCAATTAGCTTGGCAGGAGCCGCAGCTGCCGAGAACACTGATGACCCAACAGTGGCCACGTTACCAATGTGCAGAATCAGAGCGTTGATGATGAAAGTATCGGGCTTGCCCTGCTGCTCGAAAACGTTCAAGACGGTCTTGAGGTCGTCATCTTTGATATCCTTGCCGTTGAGAAGACTGTCCACGGCAGTCTTGATACCTGCATTCGAGAGAATACTGTCAAAGTCGCCTCGAAGATGAGGCATTTGACGAACCTGCTCAAGGCGGTTCATCTTGAGACCCGGAGTGAAAGGATCGGGAAGCTCTTGGAACGATGACGGGTATGCGCAGTTAATTATGTTCTGTACTTGGACGAGTCCAACGGGAATTGCACTGTTCAAGCGCAGATGGTTCTCTGTGAGGAACTCGGGGAAGTCATGCTGAAGGACGAGAACCACACGCAAGACTCCACGATAGAATTCCTGGGCGTGCATGAGATTCTCCTGACCGTTGACAAGGTCGCCGAGGAAGCCGAAAAGGATGGCGAGAATGTCCAAGTAAACGTCCCATCCCTGCGAGTATGTTAGTGGAGATCCAGATGTGCTTTGGTTGAGTAATGTTACCTTTCTGTCTGCCGATCTGATAATGACAGGCGAGAACAGGCGATGGCTGATCAATGTCAACCATGAGAAGGTGAAGAGAGGGAAGAACTTGGGCTGCAGAGCCAAGAATGCCTTGCCAAAGACAAGCACAAGATCAAGGTAAAAGTCACCGAGCTGCATTCTGAAGGCAGAAAGTTCACACAACAGGCTGGAGAAGAGTCTGAAGTAGATTCTGTCGTTGAAACGCTCTGCTGGACGAGTAGTCTGGTGGTGGTTCATAACCAACACAATCAGACCAAGGATGGCCTTCATGTACTCTGTCTTGCTGCCCTTGACAGCGCCCTCGCTCTCGCTTTGGTAAGTCACAAGTGAGACGATAAGTCTGGCAAGAGCGTCGACATGGATGTAAGCGTGATCGAGACTGCCATAGGTGAGCGCCTCTCGCTCAAATGAGTCCAGCGACATGTCGATACACACACGCAAGAAGGCGGCAAAGTCCTCTTGGTTGTTCAAGAGCTGACGACCCTGAAGCTGGTGGACATAGGCAACCATGTATCTCTCAGGAACGTCAGGTCTTTGCAAGCGTACCCACTCTTCGAAGATGTATTCCAGTTGGTCCTGCTTGTCTGATACAGGAGGACTTGGAGGAGGTAGGCCATTGGGAACATCCTGAAGCTTCTTGATGATGTCCTTGCCAGTCTCCATGCTGGTGTCCTCAGCAAGCCATAGGCTGAGTGCTCCAAAAGACAGGACAAAGTCTGCACGGAGAGCTGCGGGGTGCTCGGTAAGAATGAGCTCATCCATGAGAGCACCGAGGAACTCGACGGCGACTGTCTTCTTCTGTGAGATAGCACGGGCGGTCTGCTGGTCAACATGGTGAATATCAACCAGACCAGCCTTTAACAGGCAAACGGTCACGGCACCGTTGAAGACTCTGTCGTCCTCGATCGCCTGGAGGTACATGGTCAAGTTGCGAGCGGTAGCAACGGAGATGAGACAGAGGTGGTTCAAAACCTCGACCAGGACCTCAACTTCAAGACGGGTCTTGGTCTCAGTGAAGACCAACATGGTGGCTCTCTGTCCAGCACTAAGAGCCAAAGTCTCCTTGTGGGGCGAGCTCTCGATCAGACGCATGAAGTCTGCATAGGCTTCACGCACAGGAGAAGTTGGGCCAATGTCGCCGATGTGATCTTCCTCAGCTTCATGAGCAGTGCGCTGAAGATCCGACAAGGCATCAAAGATACGTTCAACGATGTTGTGAGAGTCCACATATCCATTGACCTGTCCTTGGGCAGGAACGATACGCTGCTGTTGACCGTTCTGTCTGGGAAGCGCCGGAGCCTCTGCGGGAGTTGGCAAGTTAGGCAGGTAACCCTCGGCACCGAGCACGTCTTGCAGCTGGCGGGTGTTATCCTGAGACACAGCGCTGGCGTGAGGCGCAGCAGGCAAGCGCATTTGTCGGCCAAATTCTTCATAGATTGCAAGCTGTTGAGGGTTGAGGCCACCCGGCTCTTGTCGGTAAGGTTCAGGGATGAAGAAGGCCCAGCGACTGACGGCGGGGTAGTTGAACGGCTCGCTTTGTCTCTGTTCGCGGTGTCTCTTGCGGCGCTCAAGAGCTTCCTCGACTTGAGCGTCGATCTCGGCCATAGACTGAGATTCGGCAGCATCTTCGACCAGCTTACAGACGGTGTCGAGGTTATCATTAACGAACATGAGAATTGATCCTTCCGGTAGTGGCTCGCGCAGATTCTGGGCTGCCAAAATCCGAATGTTGTTGGAAATGCTCATACGCAAAGGCTCCTTGCAAGTAACAAGTGCGAGACTGCCAGATAGAGCTTTGACCACATTATGGGCACAAGACGACAGACGCTCTGGGTCTGACTCCATGGCAAAGTCCTTTTCGACGAGCTGAGAGGTGGAGATTGCTGCGATGGTAACGGAACGCTCAACAACAGGCGCAATGATCTCGGTGATGGCACGTTGCGCAGCTTCGAGGAAGATGTTCTTGAGTTGTGTGTGAGAAATGTTACCAGACGAGGGAGGGTAGTTGAGCATAGCACCGAGGTCAGGCAACGACTTGAGCACATCTTGAGACGAGAAGCGCTCACTAGGAGCCCGCTTGGACAGCGACATGAGATGCATGTCACCGAAGCCATCAATTGCATCAGTGGGATATTGCTGGAGGATTTCAGCCTCGTGATGCAAGGGCAAAGTGCGGATGATGGAGGCAGGCTCGATGACTTTGTGATCGAGACCAAGATCCTTGCAGAGGACTTCAATCTCGAACTTGAGGTTGAGCTTGAGCTCAGCAAACTCGTACAGTTCGATCAAGAAGCTGACCAGCTCCATCAACCAGGGCTGAGGCGGTTTGAACACCTTGGAGTCTTTGGCTTGTGCAAGGACCTTGCAGGTGAAGGGAATAGCAATCATCAGACGCTGAGTTTGGTGGGCCTCGATGAGAAGATCCTTGAAGGCGAGGTTGCGGTGGAGGATAGGTTGGTTGCGAGAAAGAGTAAGCATTCCAAGCCATACAGCCAGGTTCTTGAGGTTGGTACGGTCTTGGGAGTTGTTCATTGTTGCTTCCGAGTTCAAGAGCTTCGCAACGCTAACATAGGTCTCGCGCAAAACCTCGGCGTACAGGACTCTTCTATCAAACAGATCCAAGAGTTGGAGGTACAAGCTCTGGAAATTGGGTTGCGACTTGGCAAGATCCTCGACAAGGTAAGAGGCAAACCATTGATGGTGGCGCTCCTCAAGGGCGCTCTCCAGGTCCTGGAATTTCTCATCGATGTTGCGCTTTGAAACGTTGTTGAGTACGAACATGACCTTGTCCGAAGTGTCCTCGTCAGGCTCTTCGTAAATCTCAGGACGGACGAGGGGATCTACATGGACGCTTCTGAATGGAGGGTACTGCGATTCGATGCCAAAGTCCTCGACTGTACCGTTTGGCAAAGTCAACTCAGGCTGTGGCTCAGATCTAATATCGACACCAGGTTGACGGCGCACAATCTCCTCGGCCTTGGTCCATACTTCAGTACCACGCAAATGGGGAATTGCGATAAGGCGATGGCAGAAGCTGGGCCATTCCTCAAGACGGTTGATGAAATGCAACAATGCCTGGAGACCGAACTTGTACATGGAATCGTCAGGAGAGTATTCCGCAACAGCATCCAGAACCATGAACAGAGCGACTCCGAGAGTGATGCGTGAGGACAATACACCATAGTTGATGATACCACCGAACAAAACTGCAGTGGTAGCCAGCGCTTCCAGAGGGTACTCGCCAAAGCAGTTGTATTCGTCGAAAAGGCCGTGGATCATGCACGCGAAAAGATCTTGGTCGACAGTGTCTTCAGACTCCTTAAGCTGTTGCAGGCGCTCGATCATACCACGGGGGTCCACCTCGTTGCTGTACATCATCTTATATTGTTCCTGCATACGGGCGTCGGCCTCTTCTGAAAGCGAGTTGCTCACTTCTCCGTTGGCGTCGATAACGTGATCGAACTTGTAACCATAGTTGATCAGGCGGGGGTAGACCTGAAGGCACACACGCTGGATGGCGCCGATCTCTTCGTCACTAAGATGCCCCTGAATGATGTTAAGCAGAGCATATACAGTCTTGACCTTCAGGGGCACCATTTGGTGGGCTTGTTCACGCTGCACAAGAGCCTCGTCCTCTGCCTTGAGTCTCAAGAAGGTCACGATGGCTCCAGCGAGTTGTTGGGGGGCAATCTCGAGGTGACCATGAGCCCATGACTCCAAATCGACGTGGCCTTGGCTGTGGGCATATGCGGCCAGATCCAGGCCGAATTCGTTTGTGATCATGAGAAGCGAATCGGTCCAGGCGTGCTGGCGAGCGTGTTCAAAGATGAGGGCGAGTAGAGTGGGATCGGCGTTGTAAGCTTCGACCAGTTTACCGGCGAGCCATTGTTTGTCGTGCTTCCACAAAGCATGCAGCACAAATTCATAGTTGGGCAGTGTCTTGTGAAAGAAGGGGCGGAACAGCTGATTCAGCGCCATCTCCTGCAGCGGAGCCCATGGCTTTTCCACAGCCGATGCGGCGCAAACAAAGATGTCGGTGTTGGCGTTGATGACGGATTCCGGAATGCCAAGGCTTTGGGCGTGGTTGTAAGCTTCCTGAGAGCTGAAGATCATGGTGAACAGTGCCTTGGTGGCGTCCAGAGACACCATTGGATGGCTCGCGGCCTTTTGCGCATACGTCTGTACGTCTTCGGAAGCATCGCCAAACTCGTCAGCAGAAAAGGCGGCGCGCAGACGGGGGATCTGCGACGCATCCAGTTCCTGCGGAGTGCAAGACAAGAAGGCTGTGACAAAGGACAGCTGGGTAGCTGCGTTATCCCATTCGCTGCCCCACAAAGATTGAATGTCGAAGCTGTCACTTTCGCGAGCGACTGGCAGAAGAGCATCGTACAAAGTGAGGAACTGCGACTTGGTGATGCGCATATTGTTGCGATCGAACATCTTGACAACATCATTCCAATCGATGTGCTGGCCTTGACGGTGCTGGCGGACAGCGCCGACAAAGACGGCAAGGTCATAGGGCTCGCCCGAGAGAATCATGTACATGAGAGCGACAGCGACTTGCTGTGGGGAGGTTTGTTCAAGCTGAGACAAGGCGTCCTTGCAGGCATCGATGCTGGTTGTGGCTTTAGTGCCGTGCTGCAAGAGCAAACGCACCAGAGCCGTGTTGTGAGTGCTAACGTCCATCAGAGCGATGACGGCGCTGATCTCATTAGGTGGTAGCGCGCGCAGCTTCTGGAAGCGTTCGCCGAGGTGGATGTACAGGGAAGCTCTGGCGTCTTCGTTCCACTGTCGTGGCGGGTCCACGATGAGACGGGCGAGTATGCCAGCTAGAAATGTTGGCGAGACGTCTTCGGCGGTAGGATTTGAGAGGGCCTCGACGAAAGGCGGGTAGTTGCTGCTCAGAATAGCATCGGCTGTGGGAAGGAGATGGTGTTAGCTCAGACACGTCAAAGCACGGCGCGTGACCTCGCGTTGCTTGCGGCATTGAGTGAAGTGAAGGGACTAAGGAGGAGGTAGGTAATTACCCTTTGTTTTTACGTCTTGCTTGGCCACGGTCTTACACGCGAGCGCCAGCGTGACCTTTGCGGTGGGGTCTAGTCTGAAGTGATCCATAAATGTCGAAAGATCAAAATCCTTGAAAACATCGCCATCGGTGGTATCGAGAGCGTCTGCAACCTTGGATGCTTGTGAGGGGAGGCGGGTCAGTTTTTGCATCTCGCTGACGAGCAGCGGATAGCTGCCGCTGTCGGCGGCCGAGCGCGGTGCATTCTGGTTCTGCGAAAAGATCAAAGGGGCATTGCTCTGTAACAGCCTTCGGAAGTAGGCTGTGGACACCTCCATACCGTGCGCATCGACCAGCTGCTTGCATGTCAGCATGTCACCATCTCAACTCGAGGCCACGTGCCTGCCACTACGACACCGACCGCTCAAAACAGGTACTGACCTTCTGGATCTTTTCGGCCTGCGACACCCACTTCTTGTCGTCTTTGAGAGTACTCAGCAGAATGTTCAGCTGTGTGATGACCAGACTAGTCAATTGACCTGATGGCGCGCCGGACGACGAGTGAGCCGAACTGGGCGACGCTGATGCCGACTGTGACTGTTGGGATACTCTGGCGAATCGTCTCCCGCTCTGGGCTGTTGACACCGGGGCCGAAGGTAATGTGGCAGACGTCGGAGTCGAAAGAGCTGCTCCGCTCGAGATGGAAACCGAGCGCTGCTGTTGCTGTTGCTGCTGCTGTGTGGGCGAGAGCACAGACGATGTCGACGAATTCGACGAGTTGCGACTAAGGATATGGCGCGTAGCAGAGCTGCCGGTCACCGACGACGAGTGAGTCGAGATGGGGGGAAGACCACGGCGGGCGGACCTCGAGGGTCTGGTGTTGGTACTGGTATTGGTGTTGGTACTAGTCGAGGCTGACTGAGATGTGGATTGAAGATGCTGATTATTATTCAAGGGTTGCGTATGGTTTGACGAGGGGAAGCTCATGGGAACGACCCGCCCATTTAGTCTCTTGTGTGCTCAGCGGCAGGGGAGAGATATAAAGAGGGAGACGATGGTCGAGAATGTGGCCAGAGTCGTCTTGTACACGTCCATAGACTGGACGACAGAGCTCTTGCCAGGCCCAGTTGACCCTCGGCCATTCCCGTCTTGGCGACTTTTACCTCAACACCCTCGAGTCTACTTGAATCCGAGCCACCAACCCTGTCCCACTTATCCTCGACTCTATCTAGTTCCATCCTTCTGCGATCGCAACGTGTTCACCTGGCTGAGATGTTGCTCATGGACAACGGAGTCTTGTAAGATTCATCGTTCACTCGTAAGGATCATCTTCCATTCGACATGATTTTTTCTCCGACATATACATGTCCTATCAGCGATTCATCCTATACAACTCCAATATAGTTCCTTTTCCCAAAAATTGTCTGAATGAGTGACAGAAACAGAAACAGCAACCCGCTATAAAGAACGTAGGCAATAACCAAAAACAAAAGAAAACCTGATCAAGCATTCACAAGGTAGTTGCTCGGCACAAGACCACGCCTACCGTCCTTGCCAGCCACTTCGGCCTCCCACCATCCATCATCTTGCAGTCTCAACACCGCCAATACGTCTCCCTTGGCAAAGCTGAGCTCCTCGGGGATCGCTGCCTGGTACATGTACATTGCACGAGCTACATGACGTTAGCACTGGCTCTTCACCATAGATTGATTGATCCAGAGGTACTCACAGAATTGAAGAATTGGCCTGCCGTCTTTTGTGAACGACCTCTGGCCCGCAGAACTCTGACTGCGCACCCGCGTGCTCACTTGCTGTGATTGTTGTTGCTGCTGCTGCTGCGGAGGGTTTGCTCCACGCGGCGCGCTGGCAGCCCATCCTCCATCGGCTCCGTAATATGTACTTGTCGGTCGGAGTTGGCCGCCTGGTCCACTGCGTGAAGGAGGCGGGTATCCCTGCTCCCCAGCTGGTGCTAACTGCATAGCCATAGCAGCAGGGTCACCACGACTGCTTGGAGGCCTACTGCCGGGTCCGGCTGAAGCGCGGAATTGTGGATTGGGACTGGCCGCACGAGGCATGCCGCTTGCTGGAGAGTTGCCCTGAGAAGCGAAATGCCCACCGTAACCAGGGCGCTGCTGCTTAATTGGGCTTGTCGATTGTGCTCGAGGGCGAGCGGCTGGCATACCGCTAGGAGGTGGCCCACCATAAGGATTGGGTGAAGCTGAACGATAACCTTGGTTTTGGGATGGTGGTTGTGAGCGACGGTCGCCTGATCCATAGCCTGTTCCCGGACGAGGACTGGTTGAACGCATTGGTGCAGGTGATGCTGAGCGTAGGGGTGCAGGTGATGCAGTGCGCATCATTTCCGAAGAACCTCCTGCCCTACTTGCCGGTCTTGAACTCATCTGAGAGGGTGAATTGCGAGGAGGTGCGTTGAACATGTCACGCTTCTGGGTCATGTAGCTGGCTGTGGTCTGCTGCATTTGCTTGCTGGTGAAGGCGGGCTGGGGAGCACCCAATCGCTTGGCTGGCTGATCGTATGATGGTGGAGGAGTGCCCCGTTGACCGGCACGTATGTCAGCGTTGGCCATGAGTGGCGAAGGAGAGGCTCTGCCAGCACCGGGTGCTGGGGTGGGAATACCAGCGTAGCGATCGGCCGAAACACGCATCGACGCCTGCTTTGTGACACCCTTAAGTTCGGCCAGAGCTTGAGCGATAGGATCGAGATCTGCCGAAGGCTCTTCCGTAGGCATGGATCTCTTGCGAGCATCGGGTGTGGCCACATCAAAGACGTTGTTGCCAACGTTCAGCTGGAAGTTGGCGCGAGGGTCAACCGGCTCAGGATCGGAACCAGGCATGGGGTCGTTACCAAAGCCAACATTCTTAGCCTCGCGTCCAAAGGGACGTCCGGGCGAGGAGGCTGTTTGTGGTCTTGGAGCAGGCGCCCAAGTGTTGCGTTGAGCAGGTCCAGCAGAGATGGAAGGTGGTGGTGCAACATCGTGCTTGCTCTTGCGGCGGAAAGGACTGTGGTTTTGGAAGAATCCACTGCGTCTCTTCTGAAGTGTCTTGTCGTCTGGTTGGCTGTGCTGAGAAAGGTTAGAGCCATTGTAGGACCTCATGGGTGAAGTGGGAGGCTCAATGCTGGAGAAAGAATTGGCGTTGGAGATCTCGCTGTGGGAGTCGTCCTCAGGGCGAGTAGGGCTGGGGATAGAGCTGCGATCGGACGGCGGGCCGAGTCTGCAGAATTGGGTCATTCCGTCCATAGGGTACTCGTTGTGCGGCACCTTGGGCATGTCCTGGTAGGCATTGACTGGTGGTGCTTGCTGGCTTGAGCGACGAGGTGGGGGTTGAGCCAAGGGTGCAGGTTGGGATCTTTGGGACCTCTCCGAGTTCACCGAAGAGCCAAAGGCCAAGTCTTGGGGCAGACTGGACGAAGGATCATGATGAGAAGAGTAGGTCGAAGGCTGCGGCGAAGATGAACGGAATGCAGGGTTCATGGTCCTCTGGAACTGGGCGACCGAGTAGTTTGCCTCGTCCGAAACATCGGAAGCGTTGTCGTTGATGTCGCCACGGCAGAAGTTGATGTATTTCGGTGGGTCAGGAATCTCCTGGCCGGTGCCATTGTCCTTGATAAAGGCGGCAATGTCCTTTTCAACATCGCAGTCCTCGAGCGACAACCGGATCTTCTCACAAGAGGCATCGTCACTGACACAGACGGTGGATGAGATATTAGCAAAACTCCACAGGCTGCTCTTGGAGAAGTCGAGGCGCTCTTCCTCTAGGTCTTGGAACTTGTCGCAGGCGGCCTTCCATTCACGGTTCCAGCGAGCCGTTGTCTCTTCCAGCACCTTGACGGCTTGTTCGTATTCGTTACTGGTGGCAGACATCTGGATCTGAGTCTTCTCCAGCTTGGCCTTGTTCTTGCGTTCCTCCTGACCCATGACCATGTGGCCTTGGGCAAGGTAGCCCTTGATCTTGAGGCAATCTTGCTCGTAGCGGTCGCGAGCCTTGTTGACGGCATGTGTCTGTTGTGTCTTGGTCTTGAGCAGTTTCTCGATGCTGGTCTGGATGATCTTGCGACGCTCCTTGATGCCGCCAGAGAAGGCCGTCAGAGGCTCTTCCAACTCTCCCTTCATCTGCTGTGCGATGTGTTGGTGTGTCTTGCCCATGGATTCGAGCTCTCCTCGGACGACATCGAGTGACATGCGTAGAGTGCCGGCTTCGGACGAGCCCAGAGGTTTCCGGGCCAGGTTGAGGATCTTGCGCGAATACTCTTCTTCGATGGCAGCACGTTGTGTGTAGAAGGACTTGAGTTCGTCACTGGTGATTTTGGCATTGTGCATGCGTTCCAGTAGCGGGTCGACGCCGGCGTCTTCCTTGCCCCAGAAGTTGTTTGCGACTAGATTGCTCCATGTCAGTACTGAACTAATCCTTGTCTGGGGTGAACCAGATGTTTCGTACAAGAGAGCGAGACGGACGGCGCCGTCTCTGAGCCTGGAGTGCCCGGCATGGCGCCTGGTACTAGTCGTGGAGATGGTTCAGCGGGTAGTCGATGTGAATGTTGTCTATTATCCGATCTTTCTGTACGTCTGTCGTCTGTCTTTCTTTCCGTGTGACTGTCTGTTTGCAATCGATTGCACGATAAAGAGAGGAAAGGTGGTAAGTGATGAGTTCGTGTGGGTGAGAGTGGAGCGATGTGATATTCCTTGATGCTCTTCGGGTGCGACTGTTGACATGGTTGACACGGCAACACGCCACACAAACACCATGGCGGGTCGTGTGCGGTGATCATCGATGCTCCTCCGCCTGACGACATGCCTACCCCCATATAATAATCACAGTATCACTGCATCTTGCCTACAATCTGTGCTTGTCGTCACGCCTTGATTTTCCGGATACCTCCATTCCTGCACTGAAAATCACGCCTTCTCGTACTCGAGTATGCATCCTGGACGGCATGATATCGACATCTCTCTGCCATGCATCAACATTACCTTCTCGACTACTGAACCTATAGTATCTAATGCCCTTGATCCTGTCCGCCATGTCTTAGCTATCTCTACGACATTAACTTTGTTTTCTACATTTTGCCGCATCTTGACTTCCAGAGATTGTGCACCAGCCGGCCTTACACGCGCAATTTGACTCTGTTGTTGACCATCCAAATTGCTGCACAGGCCTTGTTCCATGCTTAAATTGACGTCTTCCACATCTTTTGCCCTTTAGTCCTCATGCTACTGGGCCAAGTTGCTCTACTATCCGCCTTGCGTGCGAGAGCTGCCCTCTGCAAACGCTATTGGAGTCGTCTTTCACATTCAAAGTATCTCATCTGTGTAGCCATGTGATAGGTAGGTTCTGCCAGCACGAGAGTGCGTCGGTGACCTCGTAGCATCACCACTTGTCTTGCCCGCTTTCTCTTCGCCTCCCCGACGTGTCATTGCATCTACCATATTCTGCCAAAATCTACGACTATGGGACAACGTCCTTCACGACCCTCCATACACCAGGAATCATCGCCTGCCGCCGATGAGAACCTCGTTGAGCGTGTACGAAGAAAACTCGACAAACTTACCAAGCAGTCACAGCGGTCTGCGCACCATTCTTTGGAAAACATTCAGCCTCGAGATGGATCTACAAGACCCGTCCGTGCAAAAAAAGAGTGGTCTCAGAAGACCTCAAGTGAGCGAAACAGCAGGACACCACAGTCCGCTAAAGAAAGCAGCGTCATGGCGAAGAGCGCATCCAAGGAAAGCTCTCAGCATCCAGAAAATCGACATGCTACATATGTTGGATGTAGTATCGCATCGGCCGATGCAGTAACGGTGCAAAAAGCTATACATTCTGGACCAAAGAACAACGTAGGCAAAGAAGCCGAATCGAGACATCAAGTGAATCACTCTACCAAGCCAGGGCCTCTACGATGTAGCTTACGATGTAACTCAAAACCATCCAGGCAATTGCAGCACAATGAACAGCCTGAGAGTTCTGCTACACCAGCCGAGAATCGGCAGTTCAAGGCAATGTACGACTATTACCCGTCAACGAACGTTGAACTGCGTCTGAACAAAGGTGACATCGTAATGGTGGAACAGGAACAAAGCGACGGTAAGCTCCAGCTCTTGCATGCACGTAGGGTCGAAATTCACGAAGGGACCACCCTCAGTAAACACAACTGTTACAACTCGATCTGCGGTTATTCAGGAGAACCTAGACCACCGAAGCAGGGTCTGTCGAGAGCCTGATATGAATGTTCTTATCTGGGCTCTCAGTGGGTCTCTCTGTAGTTGTCTCAGTCTCTGTGTAAATGTACAGTCCACGCTGACAACTTGTGTTTACTGATGAAAATCCCTAGTAAGATTCGACCATCCCGTGATGTGCATTTCTGAAGACAAATTAACAGAACGATAGGCTGGTGGCTTGTAAGACGCCGAGGGGGTTCTGTCCAAGGATGGGTCTCGGCATCATACCTGGTAGAATGCGACACAGAGATACCCATGAGCACGTCTCAAGCCCAAACACTTCACGGTACGAGGGGGCCATCGACCCCAAATTCTAAAACAAGCCATGGATCCAATAGTGGGCTTGATACCAGAAATACTCTCCTTCCACCCCGATGGCATTCTTTCCTGACCTGGACCGACTTCACTCAACAAACATGCTGAAGCCGGTCCGTCGTCGAGTAAGAAACATCCAGGCGAGAGACAAGAAGAGAATGACTACATCCTGGCCACCAAGCTTCAAGAGGATGAAAACAACTTAGCGCAGCAGTCTACTGAGCTAGAGTCAAAGGAATGCAGTGTCTGCACTGAAACACTGCCATTTCTATCCTTCCCTCTGGATTCTCCATCCACAGACTGTACGCACACACCAGACGTCTGCTCCACATGCCTCAGTACCTGGATACGCACCCATTCTGACACCCAAGGCTTCCAAAACCAAGTCCTCTGCCCTCAGTGCACAAAACCACTATCTCATAACGACGTCGCCCTCGCAGCCGACGCCAAAACATTCGCCCATTACGACCGTCTCAGCTTCCTAGGTTGTATCAAATCTCAAAAAAGATTTCTCCTGGTGTCTAAAAGCAGGTTGTTCTTCCGGTCAAGTCAACGCCTATCCTAATGGTTTCATGCAATGTGTTGGATGTGACCATCGACAGTGTTTACGACACAAGATGGCTTGGCGTGAAGGCGAGACATGTCGCCAATACGACACGAGACTACAGAATCAGAAGGACAGCAAGGCTCGAGAACGTGAGAATAAAGCCAGTGAAGCGTTTGTTACAGCCAACTCGAAACGATGTCCCAAATGCGGTGTCGCCATTCAGAAAACCGGTGGATGTGATCATATGAGATGTAAGTACTTGTTTCCCGACCTTCAATTGCCAAAACCTTGGAGTAGTAGATTGACTATCATTCAGGCAAACAGCCATCCTGTGGTCAGGCATTCTGCTGGATATGTCTTGTTAGATTCGAAGAAATTCAGCGTGTTGGTAAGAATGCCCATAAGATGAGCTGCAAGTATAGGGCTGGGTTATATCCCTATCATTAGACAGGTGTATGGCTATGGACGAGGTTAGAGAAAATTAATGAGGAGATAGCTTGCGATTGATGTTCTAGTTCTAGTTGCAGAAGAATGTCAATAAAGTCGTCGAATATCAAGTATAAATTACCACCCAGTCCCTCAATCCATGCACCTCAACACTACATATTTCAAGCCTTCTGGAGCGGCCAAGGATACTCAGGCATCTCAATCTTCTTCTCCGTAAATCCAAACCAAGCTCCCACATTCATAGCCAACTTATCCAATCTTAACATCGTGACCGTTCCCAAAACAAAATTTCTAACATCAATACCCCACCGAGTTTGCGGATTCAACAATTGCATCGCCGGATCATTGCCCTGATTCTCCTTGACGAACGGCTGTAAAATCTCCTCGTATCGTTTTGTCGCCGCCTTGACATCTCCAGAATTTTTCAAGAGTTCGCCTGCTAGGATATATCCGCCAATGATAGCAAGAGAAGTACCGAAAGCAGGTGTCGCATACCCTGCGTCGCCGAGGAGAACCACTTGTCCGTCTTGAAGGACCGGCGAACGTACTTGTGCGAACAGCGAACAGTAGAAATCATCGCTCGCCCTCATGTCCTTGAGGATTTCCGGACATATCCAGCCAACATCTCTGAACAATTCCTCCATCAAAGACATGTACGCCTCGTTCCCTTGCTTTAACGCCTCGTTGAGTCGTTCCCTGGCTTCTACGTTACTATTCCAAGTAACATTCATAAAAATCGCTCTAGTCCTTCCCTCAGGATTTGGATCCGGTCTCAGAAACACAACCCTTCCGTCAGTGTCGTTGTACCATTTAGCGAACTTGCTTCCATTGAGCAAGTCTTTCTTGATCGTGAAGTAAGCCGCATGAATGCCTTCTTCGACGACTTGATCCCGGGGTTTGGCATTCAGCATCATGCCTCGGATCTTGGATCCAATCCCATCTGCCGCGACCAGCAAATCGTAACTCTCTGTTTCCTTGCCTTTGCCAAAAGTCACCGAGACTTTGTCGTCAATCTGTTCGTAACCCTGAACATATTCATCAAAAACCAAATTCACTTTACCAAGAATAGGTTCAATGAATATCTTCGCCAACTCGCCCCTGAAGATTTCAAATTCAGAAGTGATGCTCTGGATATCCGTACGGCCCGAAGCTCCCAAAGTAGCCAAAGACCTTCCATTGGCACGCACGAATTCGATACCGGCTTCTTTTGTTGTCGCGGCGCGGATTTGGTCGATTGCGCCCATACGAGATATTATGTCGACGGCGGAACTTCGTATGTCGACGCTAGCGCCTGTCAAACGGAGTTTTTGATCGCGTTCGAGGATGGTTATGGAGGCTGAGGGGTAGGCACGCAGGAGGTTGGACGCGAAGACTGTGCCTGCTATTCCGGAGCCTGAGATGAGGACTTTGAGGTTGGACATTTTTCTGGATTGATGTCAAGACGTTCTTCTTTTCGATGCTTAGAGGTGATTTGGGGTATGGTATGGTATGGTATGTTGTACGAGTGATTGATGAGATGGGTTTTTGGGTCATGAGGGTAAGAGGGAGGCTTGGATTATTTATAGGTCATTGATACTACTATGAGGAACGCCACAGACTCTCTGTTCGGACTTTGAATCCTGATACACCATGTCCGCACCATAGTAATATTGCAGGCAGCTGGAGTGTGGTCGTTGAAAGGATTCCCTCCTCGGGCGATACTATTCCCCGAGCACAACAAAGAGCGTGGGGAAAGCTTGTCTAAAGGCTTGCTTGAACTCTCGGCAGAATCCAAAGTCCGAATGGGATCCCTTGCAAATACGATCATGAAGATAAGATCGATATGCGATTAGAGGTTCGAGTCACATAAAAGAGAATCAAAAGCCGCCGCAGAGCTTCATGGGTAATGTTATCAATGACAAGAAATCGTTATCCGTTATTAGGTAACTGACACCTTCCCTTCCCCTTGTAAGCAACTAGGTAAAGCAGAATATCGTCGTCTATGCCGCTTTAGTCATCCAGGTCTTCTGTTCCACTTTCCGAAGTACCACTGCAAAGAGCTGGAAAGATAGCCCAACACCTCCCGTGTATACAAGACCCTGTCTGTTTTGTGTATCATGTCAAGGGGAAAATCCAAGTCGCTCAAACAAGCGAACCATGCGCATTCCTCCACACTGACATACAAAGAATGTTCGCAAAGACTTGTTGATGGCGTGACAAAAGTTGTGAAGTAAAGTCTTGTCCAACGGCCCTTGCAAGCGTGTGGAGTAGATTTACTCTTCGGCCATTCGCCAGAGTCAACTTGAGCGACCGTGTAGGGGCTTCTGAGCTATATGAGATTGTGTTCTGGCCGTCCCGTTCTCCAGGAAATGAGCGTTGGTGTCACATGATATGCTCCCATGAACAATGCTTAGCTCAACCTCCAACTTTGGTCGAGATTTCTCGCCACTTGGTAGAGGGTCGTCTGTATGCTAGGAACGTGCGATTTCTGATATTGTCCATCAAAATGCTATCTTTTCAAGGATCGCTCGAGGCCGAGAGGCTAGGCGACGGAAGCTCGAAAGGGGTGACGTCCTGCTGGCAAGCATTGGATATGACCTTTGCCGACTCCTTCGTCACAGCGCCAATGGCTCCGCCTGGATGGTTCTTCTTGAAGACCTTGTTCTTATCCGTGTGGATACGATCAGCAACAGTAAGTGCGATCATATCACCGATAGCGATTTGTACTGTAGTTGAGGTTGTCGGGGCGCAGACACCGAACGATGTTTCTTCCGATTCGTACAGTGGTGAGGGAAGCAGAATGCCACTTTCGTGCTGCTTGAAGAGCGGACAGTCGGCTGCTTTCGTGTGTGATGTCAAGGCGATTATGCGGGTCTCTTGAGGTAGATGCGGCAGCAAGTTGATCAGCTCTGGTGTCTTTCCACTGTAAGATATGAAGAACAGGATATCATTCTGAGCTCGTTGTCAGCGTTGCAGGCAAGACCCATCGAAGAGCCTCGTACCTTTCGGATGTCTCCAAGATCGCCGTGAGCGGCCTCTGAAGCATGCATAAAGCTAGACGCAATGCCCAAGCTCTTGAGTGTTGCAACTGTTTTACGGCCGACCAAACCACTCTTACCAACACCGCAAACGATGACCTTGCCGCCGTCGAGTTGAGAGTTGGTGATCGTCTCCACAGCTGCGAGAAGGCCCTCCCTAGCCGTCGGATCTGTTTGGTACAGCCTGGTGACATTTGAAAGTGCCGCGGCCTCGATAGAGAGCACTCTTGTAGCACGGTCGAGGAGAGCAGCAGCTTCCGAGTCCTGAACAGCCGAAGGTGGGCTCGGCATCATACGCTGTCTCTTGCAAGGTCTAGGTGAGTTGTCCATGTTTGTGTTGAAGTCTTTCGTGATGGTACAAATAGAGAAGAAATGAGAGTGCAAGGAGGTGTAAGATATGCTACTGCGACAAGGCTGGGTATGATGCGACTTTTGATGTGTGACACGGAGCAATACCACTCAAGAGGTAGATGCAAGAAGGAAGACCAGGCAGCCGTCGGAGGAACATATCTCAGCAAACAACCTACCTGCCCTTCTAGACCAAACCCTCGGATGAACCGATCTTCCCCGTCATGGATCGTATCTTCATCATCGGATATCGTTAGTCATCGAAGGCCAACCATTGCTAGACTTCTCTACCGCACGTTCTTTGTCTACCCTCGGTGGCTTTTCCTTGGCCGTTTTTTGTTGGAAGCAAGGTCTGTGCTTCGCATACAAGCGCGATTGACGTGATCGATTCTTTCATGTGCCAACGCTCACCGTTTGTCAAGATCCTTGTCTGTTCATTATTGGAAACAGCTTTGTCCATACAGATCCGCGAAACAAAACCTGCCAATAAATATAACTGCAACATAGAGGTACGTACTTGTACTTACGGTATAAAACTATATGCATCCTCAGTGGTCCTGGTCGCGAACAAACTGACAGGGTCTGAGATGCAGGGTCCGCTGATAAGCAACAGTGCTTCGGAGATTAGATTAGAGTCTTGCATTGATTTGAAAAGGCTCCGTCTGCCGATGAACGCAAAATCGATCGGCACTGGTGGGTGCAATGTGAGTTTATGAAGGTTTCACGGGTGTTTGTGAATTATTATTCACTGGTTTCCAGTATCCATGTGATGGTCAGATGTGATGTGTTGGCGAAGGTTGGCATGTGAGTGACAGTAAAGAGAGTCGATAAGAAGAGAAGAAGGTCACCGAAAGAGGAGTCGTTCGTTCTTGTGGTGAATAAATCAAGCCTTGGCCATTGGGCGCGTCCGTACGTCATCCTCTATCGCGTCTTTGTGTTTCCTCACACATGTGAAATGTGGTATACCTGGAATCCCTTCAGAGTATCATGATTTAAAAGACTCTGAAACAATTTTGCGCAGATGCCACAGATGGTATATAAGACATCCCGTCGGAGAGGAACACGTTGAACTGCTTGTCTGCGACCATGGCTCCTACAAGAAGATCGCAAGGCCAAGCGCAAAGTAAAGCACAATCTCGGGCTCAAGATAGAATTGCTGCTTTGCACAGTGCTGCTAGGAACAGAACAAGACGCAGTGACCCTGTGCCTGAGAACGGTGGAGATGTGTATCGAAGATTGCTCACCGAAGCGTCTTTGCCAGAGGCTGAGGAGAGACCCCTGAAAAGACCACGACTGGGACGGTCCCGGCAAACAGAATTGAAAGATGTGGCCAAATCTTCTGATCAATTGGATGACTCTGGTCCAATGGACACTGATGGTACAGCTTCGGATCTCGAACGCAACGTCCCGAGGCCGCAACAGACGACGATAGATTCCGAGGAGTCTGACGATGAAGACATGGATTGGGAACAAGTCGGGTTTGATAGCGTTGAAGATCCACAGCCGTCAGGCTCAGTCAAGAAAGACGAATTTGGTGACATCTCACTCGAGATCAGTACCAAGAAGGCCCAGAAGAAAGTCAACCTCAAACGCAAACCTGCAACTACTGCTGAGAAGTTGTTGAGACTCGAAGCGCATGAGGCTCACATACTGTTTCTTCTTTTTCATGCACATGTTCGGAACGCTTGGTGCAACCTCTCAAAAGTCCAGGTCAGTTTCGACTTCTGTAATTTAAACAAGATGAAAGGCTTACTTCCAACAGGCTAAGCTGAAAACTATATTGACCCCAGAGATTATCTCGTTGCTGCATCCTGACCAGTCTTTGATTCAATTTGGTAGATCAGAGCAATTCATCAATGGTCTTCAGAGAGCAGTTCTGATCTGGAAAGCCAAATTCAATGTCAACGCATCAGGTATCCGCCGTCCAGAATGGGCCGAGACCTCTGAAGGCATCAAAGATGTAAGTCAGAGTGAATTAAGGAATTTGAAGCACGATTATTAACTCGCCATAGCAGATCGTGGCCATACAAGATGGAACGCCACCAATCAGCAAAGACGACTTTGTCAAGTCCGCAACAAGCCTCGCCGGATCTCAAGACATTGGAAACCAGCTCTTCTGCGCTCTGCTGAGATGCGTAGGTGTAGAAGCCCGCTTAGTGTGTTCTTTGCAGCCTTTGCCATTTGGTACAACAGCGAAAGCAGCTACGCCACGAAAGTTCAGTAAAGCTACGGTCTATGCAGATGATGAAAAAAGCAACACAAGTGCAGGCGAGAGCTCAGCTGGTTCTGCATCGGAAGGCTCCAACTCTTCGAGACGGCGAATCATAGCTCCAGGTCGCATTCGTCGTCTGGGCAAACCTAGCCTGGGTAGTGGACCATCGACCCCAAGGAACTCATCAAGTGCAGGTAAGTGTGTTTGGGTCTTGTATAATTCGTTACCCCTGATCTAATGACAAGTAGTCAAGAAGAAACGTCCGGTCAGAAAGTTGGATTACCCCGTCTTTTGGGTAGAGGCATTCAATGCAGCATACCAGAAGTGGGTGCCGGTCGATGCAATAGTCACCGGCACAGTTGCCAAACCAAACAAGCTGGAGCCTCCAGCATCATACGAAGCAAATACTTTAACCTATGTTGTTGGTTTCGAAGACGACGGTATCGCGAGAGATGTAACTCGACGCTACACAAAGGCTTACAACGCCAAAACACGCAAATTGAGGGTCGAGGCGACGGCTAATGGAGAGTTGTGGTGGCGAAAAGCGCTGAAGGTCTTCCGGCGAAGAAAACATCTTGTAAGCTGCAACCTGATACTCTTTTGCATCATGAACTAACAACCATCAGGATCGTGATATGGTCGAAGATGCGGAGCTCGCGAAGAAAGAGGCTGCAGAAGGACTGCCGAGCAATGTTCAAGACTTCAAAGACCATCCATACTATGCCTTGGAACGACACTTGAAGCGGCACGAGATAATTTGGCCTAGACGAGAAGTCGGAAAAATCAGTGCTGGAAAAGGCTCGAGTTCTGTCGAATCTGTATTCCGTCGTAGTGACGTTCAGGTTGTACGAAGTGCCGATAAATGGTATAGGTTTGGTCGAGAGATCAAGGTATGTCCGAAACTGACTATGCTATGCTTCAAAAACTGACCCTTACAAGGCTGGAGAACAAGCACTCAAACACGTTCCAGCTAGATCTCAAAGAGCTCGTGCTCAAGTTCTGGACGACGATGAGGAAGAAGAGCAGGCGTCCACAGCTCTCTATGCTTTCTCTCAGACTGAACTCTACATTCCCCCTCCTGTCATTTCCGGCCGCATTCCTAAGAATGGTTATGGAAATCTCGATGTCTACGTCCCTACTATGATACCTCCTGGCGCCTGCCACATTCGACACACTCTGGCGCAGAGGGCAGCACGCCTTCTTGGAATCGACTACGCTGACGCAGTGACCGGTTTTCAGTTCAAGGGCCGTCATGGAACAGCCATCACCTCTGGTGTCGTTGTGGCAGAAGAATTTCGTGAAGCCGTCGAGGAGACAATTGGCGCCTTTGAATATGCTCAAGAAAACGAGGAGGCAAGAATCCACAGTTTGGAATGTTTGAGACTTTGGAAACGCTTCCTAGCAGGATTGCGTATCAAAGAGAGGCTCACCGAGTACACAACAACGACAAGTAACAAGGACATCAAGCCGGAAATTCTGAAAGAGAAGATAGACGAAGCGGAGGATGAGCAGCAAGAGATACCCGAGGCAGGAGGGTTCTTCCCTGAGCCAGATCAGCAAGCTGCTATGCCTACAGCCAGCCGTTTCAAGGCTGCGCAGGGTTTCGATTCAAATGAGGATCGCATCGCCGAGCGCGCGCCTCCAGTCAGGAGAAGCAGAAAGATCACTGCAGACAGTGACTTCGAAAGTGATCCGGACAGCGAAGACAACTACCAACCGTCATCAAGAAGAGTACCTGTGCGACGTCGTCGACCAGCACAAGCAAGCCCATTTGCGGACGAGACAGAGACTCGAGATCCAGAAGGCGAAGACAATTACCAGCCATCACCGAGAAGAGCACCGGTGCGACGTCGTCGACCGATGCTGGAGAGTCCGTCCGCGAGTGAGGAAGAAGTCTATGATCCAGATAACGATGGAGGCAGTTTCATGCCTGCGGCAGTTGACGAGGATGAAAGTGGAGGCGGTTTCATACCTGAACCAAACGGAGACCATGACTCGGTGCAAGGTGGCTCTATTTTTCAGGTTGATGGCCACGACTCTGGTGGTGGCTTTATGCCTGACAATGATGCTAATGATCTTGATGGTGGTGGCTTTATGCCCGACACTGATGCTACGAAATCCGGCGGTGGTTTCATGCCTGAAGAAAACACAAAGACAGACAAAGAAATCGGCCAGGGAGACGTGCCCGAGCCTGACAACGTCCAAGAAGATAGCTCTGGAGCAGGTTTCATACCCAAAGACAATGAGCTCGAAGCGGGACCCACACCCAAAAAAGTTGACACTGGAACTCCCAACCAAGGTGGAGACTTCGTGCCAGAACAGTCTGCAGAAGGCAATGCCGAAGACGACGCTTTTGATCCCGATGAAATGGACATCGCAGCAGATACAGTAAGCCATACGACAAAAATAGTTCCACAAGATCAAGGGGTCGGTCAAAAAGCAGAGGACAAAGAAGACGAAGATCTTGATGAGAGAGGATCGTTATTGTCACATGATCCTGAGGATGACGATGCAGAACCTGACTGGTTATATAGTGATTGATTCTTCAGGAAGACAATCAGGATAACGTTGCATTTTGACAGTCCTAACACATTCCACAATTAACATCAACGGTCACAATCAAAACATGTGAGATGGGCTTGGGGTAATAGAGACTATAATTTGAACATGGGTATCAAGTGTATATACAAAGAAAATGAGAAGAAAAACAAGAACAAAAGAGATGCAGGAGCTTCTGAAAGCAGATATTACGACTCAACCATTTCACCTCGCAACACCGAGTTTCTCATCATCCCCCTTGTCGAAACTGAAAGGTCTTTCTCTCTTCCCATCCTCAACTTCCTCGCTCAACATCACAGGATCGGAGATCGGTGTAATGGGAGAAATAGGAGAACCCACAGAAGCCGTCGTAGCAGGTATAACCGGAGCAGTAGGAGGACTATAAGAAGTATACGCAGCACCCTCGACCGCAGCATCAACAGGAACAGCAGGCAAAGGTTTCATAGCAGCAACATCCCTCCCTTTAGGTTTCGGCAGCCCGGCTTTCAAGGCTTCGGGGAGACTGTGTCTGTTACCGCCATCGCTTGCGTCTTCCTCTTTGATTGAAGTTATGGTTGCAGCAGAAGGAGCAGTGGGAACAACGGGATCTGAAAATGGGTTTTGGTTGGAAGGTGGAGGTGTTCCTGGAGTATTGGGCGTGATGATGACGGTTGGTACGTGTCGTTGCACCGACATGGAACGAATTGGTGGGATAGAAGTTGAGGAAGTATCTGTGGATGGGGGATTACTGGTTAAAGCGCCGATCAGAGTTGATGGTCTAGAGACACCGTTTGCTGGTCCGGTACTCTCTTCAGAAATGGGCGAAACGATGCTGTGATCACTCCCCACACTTCTCAAATTGGTTCTGGCAGATGCTGCTGACATTTTACTCGGTCCGCTAGGTTCATGTCGAAGCATCGAGTGTATGCTATAGCTGCTGGCACTCGAACCCGAGAGAAGCCCTACGGCACCGCGGTCACCGTCGATGGAAGATGTCGGTGTTATACGAGGATCATACAACCATGCACTCTCCGGGTAAGTCGTATTGGCGAGAGCTTTCTGAGAGCGGCGACGGCGGTAGAAGACGAACAAGATGAGAGCGAGGAGGGCAACAGCTCCGGCGGCACCAGCAGACACGCCGGCGATTTTTGATGTGGAGAGGGTGGGTTGGGGTGTGTCTTGTTGTGTCTTGTTGTCTATTGAGCTGGTGTTTGATGTGGGTTTTGAGGCTGACGCTGAGGTTGGGGATATGGTATTGGGAAGTTGTTCGGTGGTCGTGGGAAGGATGAGAATTATTGAAGAAGATGATATTGATGAGGTGGTTGGGTTTGAGACCGTTGTACTACTTGTCGTGCTTGTACTGCTAGAAGATGATACCGAGGAAGCTGACGTGGTTTCGCTAGTTGACGTGCCCGAGTCTGTAGACGATGGGGGAGATGAGGTTGTAGAAATAGTCTCCTTACTAATTCCTGAAGAAGACGTTGTTGTTGTTGATGCAGCAGCAGACGTACTCGTAAAAGTTTTAATCGTGCTCGTTTTGGACGAGGAAGGTGAAGTTGAGATGGCACTGCTGGGAATTTGCAAGGTTGACGACGTGATAGTCGATGTCTCTGAGATCTTTAATCTTTGTGCCCGGGAAGAACTTGACTTTGTCGGAGTGGTTTCCGGTACAACAGCTGAACTTACAAGTGCAGTCGTTGATGTGAGCATGAGGATCGCAGTAGTTGAGTTGGACATTGTCGATCGAGGGGTGGATGGCACCGCTGAATGATCTGATATCGAGGATGATGATCCAGTTGTAGATGAGTGATTCGTCAAAGTGACGTTGGATGATACCAAGAGTGTACCCGATGACAAAGCGACGCTGGATGTCTTTGTAGACGTTGAGTTATCCAGGACGGCGGTCCTTGAGACGTGATTTGTATAATTGCTCGAGGACCAGCCTGCTGGATCCGTGGAGTTTTTTGAAGGGCAAGGAGTCCCTTTGGTAATCAAAGTCGCGAAACGTGTCCTACTATTTGCTTGTGCAAAGCTCTTCGAGGCCAGTACAGATGCTGTTCTATTGCTTGCTTTCACAGAGCTATTCGAAGTCGATACAGTCGTTGTGCTGTAATTGCTTACTTGGGCAGAGCTGTTCAGAGTCGGCACAGTTGTTGTAATATGGCTGGTTGTTCGAACAGTCGTATTCGAGGCAGGTCCAGTCGTTGTGGTATAGCTGCTTATCTTAACAAAACCATTCGGAGTCGATAGAGTTGTTGTAACACGGCCGCTTGCTTGGACAGAGGAATTCAAAGCTGGCAAGATTGTTGTAGTATGGTTGTTTGCTGATACGGAGGTATGCAACACCGGCGGAGTTGTTGTACTATAGTCGCTTGCTCGTGAAGAGGTATTCGAAGCCGGTAAGATTGTCGTTAAATGGCTGCTTGCCTGTGAAGAGCTATCTGAGGACGACACAATTGTTGTGATATGGCTGCTTCCTTTGATGAAGCTATTGGGGATTGGTAGAGCTGTTGTACTACGGCCGCTTTCTTGGACAGAGGAGTTCAAAGCTGGTACAGCTGTTGTAGTATGGTTGTTTGCTGATACAGGTGTGTGGAAGTTCGGCGCAGTTGTTATTTTATGGTCGCTTGCTCCTATAGAAGTGTTCGAAGCTGGCAATATTGTCGTAATATGGTTACTGGCTTGTGAAGAGCTATCCGAGATCGATACGACTGGTGTGATATGGCCGCTTGCTTCTACAAAGGTCTTCGAAACCGGCGCGGTTGCTTCAGTATAGTTTCTTGCTTGTACAGAGCTACTCAAGATCGGTATAGATGTTGTGATATGGCTGCTTGCTTCCAAAGTGCTACTGGAAGTCGTCACGATTGTTGTAAGATAGTCGCTAGTAGATACAGTATCCGGAGGTTGATAAGATTGAGGAGCAGATATGCGTGTTGTAGTGGCATTTGACCAGACTAAAAAGATATATAAGCAAATGCAAACCATTCTTTGTGGTGTAAGTTCTTACAATGAACCTCATTGAACGCCATCACCGAGTCGAGGTGTACCAACACAAAGAGTGGTAGCATGCTCTTTCTCTGCCACATGACGGCGAAACAAAAGAATGGAAATGAGCATACGAAATTGCCAAACAAAGAGTGCAGTGAAGAACGAGGGATGGAGAAGAGAGAAACACAATACCTAACATTGCGAAGCACATCACTGCAAGTTATCGTGCTTGTGCGCGACCTACGTATGACTATCTCAGATTGAGTACAACAATGCCCCCACCGGGGAAGAAGTTGGTGTAGAATCCTTAGTGGTTTGGCAAAATATGTTGTATGCACAAGATGTTGGTAGAAAAAACCAGTAGCCTGTTAAATCTCGTGGCTTAGCCACTATAGCTGCACCCTTGAGGCTCTGTCAGCCGCGTGGGCTTGAGTGACCCTAATATTAGAAGCGAACGCTTCTGATTTAGGTAGTGAAGAACAAGCAGGATGTTATTCCTGGGATGTTCCTGCGTGAAAATCTAGATGCTGTGCTCCAGGCTGTGAAGGAGTTAAGACACGCCATGGTCAATCATTTTGGATGTTAATTTGTATGGCCGTGTCCTGATTTGCACCTAGGACTTCAAGCGACCTTCCTTCTTCCTACCTTCCCGTTGGAGCAAGCATACCGTGGACCGATGTGTCCGGGCTGTTTCTGCTCTTTTGAAGATCTTCGAACGACAACTGTCGATGGCATAATGCATGTGTAACATTGCGCATCTGGAGTACGTGATTAAAGGAAGCATCGTCGGCCAACGGGGCATTCAGAGGAGTCTCTTTCTGAACATCTTGACCAGCATTTTGAGCAGATTAATGCTTCTAGTGGATGTCCTGATAATTATGAGCAAAGACAGAGAAGACGATAGTTGGTAGTGCTCGCATTCCGAGAGAGTTGCGTGCGCGCGAGCTCCGAGCGCGGGACGCCGTGGGGCCGAACAAACACGAATCAATGATGAGACTGCTCAACAAATGGCCACCACAAATGGCGACGTGCGGCGACTGATGGGACTTCTGACCAGGTAAAAGAGGTTACTTAACGTCGCATATAGGTAGTTATCAGGCGTAGTCAACATTTAAAGACGAGGTCTTGCTAAGCTTGGCATGCTCTCATGTTCGAGAGCTATTAAGAGGCGAGTGGGAATACCATAATGTTAGCATTTGTACTGCCTGTATCAATTACTCTATACAGAACGTGTTGGTTCTCAGCGTGGTGTCGAATTCCTCTCGCACTGTACTTCTTTCCTCTTCATAGTGTAGTGTATGTATTGAAAACAACTGCTTGTTATCTAGCGTTGTGACCGTATAGGCAAACAAAGCGACGGGTTAATAAGCGCGGCTAAACATCTTTCGAGGTCAAATGTGGTCCCGAGCATAGCAGGCGCCGGATAAGCCTGAAGGCAGTTGACATTCACCCTTACCACATTCTTTCCGGGCATCTATTTCCGTAAAAATGCGTTATGAACGAGATGGTGAAATGTTGAAAGAGTTGCTTTGGATCCAGAATTTCGACATTGGAGATGACCGAATTGAGCTGCCACACAACAGCTGCTACGCATCGCAGATATCCCCAAGTATCAAGCACTCCCAGAGACTAATCGTCCAGAAGTGCACTCCATGAACGCCTTCGCTAAAATAAGAATTGACCATTACTTGAGGTTGGTAAGATTCTCCACATTAACCAAGCAACTGTAGGATATGTTAGCAATGTATACAAGGAGTAGATCGCGGAAACAGGGACTGCTACGGACCTTGAATTGACCTGCGGCTTTACCGCCCTGCTTCTTCTGAATTCCAGCACCGGTATTGGCATTCAGGACAGTCTTTTCATCCTTGGCCTTGTCTTTGTTCTTGTTTTTGTTATTCTTGTTGTGCCTGTTGTTGTCCTTCTTCACGACAGCCTTGATTTCTGCTTCAGCACGCTTGATGAGCACAGGATGACTACCAATGTATTTGCCTTGCATCTCTTTTGCTGCCTGAAAAAACTCATCCGTGTTGGCTAGACTGACAAAACCAAAACCCTTGCTCTTGGTCGTGCGCTTGTCGCGAATCACGCGAGCCTTCTGGACTGAAGGGTACTTGGCAAAGGCCTTGAGCAGAGACTCGTCAGTCACCTCACCAGCAAGGTTGCCAACGAACAAACGTGGGTGATCGCCCCATTCCAGCAGTGTAGGATCCTCCCATTTCTGGCCTCCTCCAGTGCGAACGACAGTCTTTTGCTTGCCCGAAGCGTCAACCTGTGGAACAGGAGCGGCGACCTCCACCGAGGGACCTGCCTGAGCTCGATTTGCGCCAAGCGGAATAGCGTTTGCGTTACCTGTGGGAGCGCCTTTGGCAGCAGTCTTGGAGATCTCGTCCTTGTTGGCGTATGCGCTCTGCCATTGTTGAATCTGAGCCTCTAGCTCAGGGTCGTAGCTGCTGCCTCCATAGCCTGATGCGCTCTGGGCTGGTGGCGGTGGAGCGAAAGGATTCTTGATTTGAGGTGGCGTGTCAGCGTACTGAGCTTGGGCAGGGTATGCGCCTGCATAGGAAACACCGGCGTAGTATCCCTGGCTGGCTGGTTCGGACGAGTAGGTGTTTGGATAGTATGACTGGGGAGCTTGGGCGGTCGGGTACTGCGCGGAATAACTCATGGACGTGGTAGGGTATGATGGTGTGGCAGCCGGGGCAGGCGCGGCGACTGTACGCGGTTTGAACGCGGCGAAAGCTGGAGCATGATCGCGTGCAGGCTGTGAGACGGTAGATGGGGGAGGTCTTGCAGGAAGGTTTGCTGGAGGCTGAGGAGTTGAACGAGCTGAGTTGGACTGGCTGTTTGAGCCACCTTGAGCCGGGAACGACATGATGATTATCAAGAAGGGTGTGTGCCTACGTGATGATTCTTGTCTTCTTCAGAGAAGACGGCTTGACTACTTGAGATATGCAGCTTCGCTACTGGCTGATGCGCAAATCGATGCAGCGATGGCAGTGACTGGTATGTATCGATACGCTCAAAGATGATGGAACTCTTGGCAGAAAGTCAAGGAAGAAATCTGGAAGCACAGAAAAGGTTCACACGTGCTTTTTTCGGGTACTGGTCGGGTATTGAGAAAGACGCGACACGCGAGAGAGCCACAAAAATAGCCACCAAGCGCTTTGTCGGCTCAGATAATTTAACCGTGTATGTTCCTTTGTATGGTCTGCACGACAATTTGCACACAGGCGGAGTGGATGTGAAGGGAAAATGTCGCCAGTGTTTGTTATCTCGCGTCGGGCGCGGGCGTTACAGGCTCGTCTCAGTAGTGACGGCGGCTTGAAGCAGTTTCGTCTTTCCACAAGGCCCGTGCACGAATTCATGACGTCGGAATGCAAGTCGGTTGAGCAAAGAAGTTCGATCGGTTGTAAACAGCCGTAATCGGTGTTTCGGGAAAGTCCTCATCCAAAATGGCGTCCCAGCCTTGAACGGTAGTGGAAGGTGGCATGTAGGCTACTGGGCCGACAAAGAGGAAGACCTTTAGAAGAGGGGGTCGCAAAGCAAGAAACGATAAAGATTCTCCAATTGGCCATCAGCAAACAGCAATTCCCATAGACAAGACAACGCTTGCTCATACCTTACAAACAAACGCCTACATACATATTACAGATACATACCTTAGGTAATTGCAAAGACAAGCACAAACAAAAACGTCACTCGGGCCTGCTGCGGCATTCGACGTGTGCTGAATTAGCATACGGTTAGCTTGGCCAATGCCCCTCCTTGTTAGTAACTCCGAAAAGGTGTTGGGCTTTTTCCATACACATCCGCTACTCGCTCTCTTCCTCACAATCTCCGCTGACTGACACCGCTTCTTCTTTTAAAAGCCTCAAGCTGCCCAACGGAGACTTCTTAGCTTCACATCTCACCTCAAACCCTACACATCCCACATCATGAGCTCAGAAACCGCTGTGTAAGTCCTCGTCGCCGCCCATCCCCCTCCATCTAGTCCTTCCCACCCCTCCACTGCTCCATCCCACCAAAACATTTCTTTCCCGTGCCATCCCGCCGCGTCACAACACAGCACAACCATTGCTGCCGCCCTCGATGCTCTTCCTCCCATCGACTGCAGTCAAGACGCCTTGCAACTAACATGATCTTTCCCACAGCGGAGACTTTGGTCTCATCGGTCTGGCCGTCATGGGTCAGAACCTGATCCTCAACGCCGCCGACCACGGCTTCAACGTTGTTGCCTTCAACCGCACTGTCTCCAAGGTCGACCGTTTCCTTGAGAACGAGGCCAAGGGCAAGTCAATCATCGGTGCCCACTCCATCAAGGAGTTCTGCGCCAAGCTTAAGAAGCCCCGCAGAATGATGATGCTCGTCATGGCCGGCAAGCCCGTCGACGACTTCATCGAGCTCCTCCTCAACGAGGGTGGCATCGAGGAGGGTGATATCATCATTGACGGTGGTAACTCCCACTACCCCGACACCAACCGCCGCACCAAGTACCTTGCCAGCAAGGGTATCCGTTTCGTCGGTACTGGTGTTTCCGGTGGTGAGGAGGGTGCCCGCACTGGTCCTTCCATCATGCCCGGTGGTAACTCCGAGGCCTGGCCCTACATCAAGGATGTTCTCCAGAGCATCTCTGCCAAGTCTGACGGCGAGGCCTGCTGCCAGTGGGTCGGTGACGAGGGTGCTGGTCACTACGTCAAGATGGTTCACAACGGTATTGAGTACGGTGACATGCAGTTGATCTGCGAGGTAAGCAACTGCTCGAAACGAACATGGTTGACAGGGACTGACTAACGAGCTTTTCAGGCCTACGATATCATGAAGCGTGGTCTCGGTCTCTCCAACAAGGAGATGGGTGATGTCTTCTCCGAGTGGAACAAGGGTGTCCTCGACTCTTTCCTCATCGACATCACCAAGGACATTCTCTACTTCAACGACGACGATGGCAAGCCTCTCCTCGAGAAGATCATGGACTCTGCTGGTCAGAAGGGTACCGGCAAGTGGACCGCCATCAACGCTCTTGACCTCGGCATGCCCGTCACCCTCATCGGTGAGGCTGTCTTCGCCCGCTGCCTTTCTTCGCTCAAGCAGGAGCGTATCCGTGCCTCCAAGCTCCTCTCTGGCCCCACCCCCAAGTTTGAGGGTGACAAGAAGGCTTTCCTCGCCAACCTCGAGCAGGCCCTTTACGCCTCCAAGATCATCTCATACGCCCAGGGCTTCATGCTCATGCAGAACGTAAGTCTCGATGCACGAGCTTTTCGAAATACAGACTCTAACATGATATATGATAGGCTGCCAAGGAGTACGGCTGGACCCTCAACAAGCCCGAGATCGCCCTCATGTGGCGCGGTGGCTGCATCATCCGTTCCGTCTTCCTCAAGAACATCACCTCTGCCTACCGCGAGAACCCCGAGCTTGAGAACCTCCTCTTCAACGACTTCTTCAACAAGGCCATCCACAACGCACAGGACGGCTGGAGAGACGTCGTCTCCAAGGGCGCTCTCTGGGGTATCCCCACTCCCGCCTTCAGCACCGCCTTGTCGTTCTACGACGGCTACCGCACCGAAAACCTCCCCGCCAACCTTCTCCAGGCCCAGCGTGACTACTTCGGTGCCCACACCTTCCGCATCAAGCCCGAGCACGCCAACGAGAAGTACCCCGAGGGTAAGGACATCCACGTCAACTGGACCGGCCGTGGTGGTGACGTTTCCGCTTCTACCTACAACGCTTAAGCGGGGCGATGTTATGAGATGCAATAAACAGAGGGGTTGGCCGACCAAGGCTTTGATACCCTGTAGTGTGTGATGACACAAACCGATTATAGTCACGAATAAGCAAGATCTTTTTTATTTCTGTTGAAATGTTGTTCTCAGTTCATGTGGAGTGACTTGTGTGAGCTATTGCGACTAGATAGCAGAAAACATGTACATGCAGTAAAGGATCGTGGGTAGCTCCTTGGGTTGGATGCTGTAGGAAACACGAGGTTGAGGATGTGGCATGTTGGCCGTGCATCTCATGATGTGAGGTCCGATCTATCAATCACCTTTTCATCTGTCTTGCCTAGGCGGCAGATCAACGAGGCATATCGATCGTCGAGTTGATCCAAGATCGTTTGAACAAGTAGTCTATATAAAGGTGAATAGCGTTGGTCGTGTGTTTATGATAGTCACATCCGTTTCCATCTCCATTTGCATCCCCATCTCGGCCGCGTTTGTGGACGAGTCGAGCTCCAAGACACGACGACGACAGCCAAGGCGGGGAAATACAACGACGACCAGGCGACATCATCTCAACCCCTTGTAACATGGCCAACGTGAAGCGCAACACTTCCAAACCAGGTGCATCTCCAATGCCAGATGCCCTGGACAATCTCGGAGCCGCCCTGGGCGCCCGGTATGCTCATAATCCCACACCTTCTCCCCAGCTACACCACATCATGAGCGCTATACTAATGAAAGCGCTTCCCCGACAGAGTTAAGATCACGACAGTAGCACCGCACTCGCAGACATTACAAGGCACCCTCTTCACCGCATGTCCCATGCTCAACGTCGTCGCAATCAACACTGCTCCCGCTCCACCAAACCCATCATCTACACTGGCTAACCAACCCGGCAACTACCACATCATTCCCATCAAGCACATTTCCGCCTTCCAGGTTGTGTCGGTAGACGGAGCAACTGGCGAGCAACGTTTCAGCAATGTGACACCGCCTATTTCGACTGTCGACATCAAGCGCCTGCGTGAGCGCGAAGAGGCCAAGATCCGTCAATTGCGTGATCAAGAGCGCAAGAAGGGCAAGGGAGTCAGCCGTGACGCTCAGGCTGTCTACGATGCTTTGGATAGGATGTGAGTTTGCTTGCTACAAGTCATTGTTTCACAAAGACGTTTGAAGACTGATTAAATGCACACACAGGTTCCCGACTCGCTGGCACGAACAAGAAATTGTGGTCAACGATGCCGTGATTATCAGTCCACCTTACACTGCCGAAGACTGCAAAGCACCCAAGGGCAAGGAGGCTTCACTTGTCATGATTCGCAAGGTCTTGGATGGAGAAAGGAGAAAGATGGCTCAGCGGGCTGCTACTGGTCAAGGAGGAACGCCGCCGCCTGGTGCGCAAAGAAAGGGAGGTTGAAGTCAGCAGTCCGCAACAAAAAAACACCTACACGAACAAGAAAGCACAGGATTCGCAAGGTGACAATTGTTCGATTATAAGGGGCATTGAGCGTGGCGTTCTTGGTCGCGGACGTATACGCATACTCACACTTTCTGAGAATCTTTCGAGTTGGTATTGTCAAGGGTCGAGGGGAGAGACCCCTCGGAAGCCTCACGGTAGACATGTCTCAGCATCTCTGCCTAGAGGCTTTCTCCAGAGGCATATGCGTATATGCGCAGCCAGCTCTGCCCGACATGAAACCATATACCAAGTACCTCTCAAGTCCAAGTCTTCTGCCGTGCCTATTATGCCTTCCATCTCTTCTTCTATATCCCTCTTCTCGCAGCTCCGATTCCCTACGTCCCATCTCAAATCATGCTCAAGTTGATGTTGTATGATTTACCATTTAAGCTCCAGCATAACAGCACAGCAGCTTATGCGAATTGCCAAGCTCATTCGGTCCCTTTCCAACCCTAAGAAACGCCGAACCTGTCAACCAAGAATAAAAATTTGAAACCGCCGACTACTGGTCCCACTTTGTAGATGTACAAAAAAGGAGAGATGCCACAAAAAAAAAGACATATGCCCTCTGACAGAGTCGAACTGGCGACCTCGGCATCACGTAGTAACTACTAGTGCCGCGCTCTACCAACTGAGCTAAGAGGGCTTTATATATACTCCTACAATTTGGAAATCAATATATCCTTTTTTTCATTTCCTTCTAGCATCTCATTCCAAATCAGGCACAACCCTGCCACTCTCCTCTTCCTCTTTGATCCTCTCCATGACCTCTTCAACACTCATCCCCTCCCTAGCCTTCCTCCAACAAAAACTATCTCGACTCCCTAACTGTGGACTCACGTAATCATCCCTCGTCATCTCGCACTTCTCAAATCCACAGCGTTCCAGTAATCTCTCACTGCTCCTGTTCTCGGCATCGACTTGTGCTTCTACCAAGTCATATGGCATGATGGAGAATAGATGGGGGAGAAAGGCTAGGAGGGCTTCGGTTGCGTAGCCTTGGCCTGAGTAGGAAGGATGGAAGAGGTAACCGATTTTCGGGTAGTTGAAAGAGCCTAGAAGGCCAATTACTATTGGTTTGGCTGGTGTTGTGGTAGTGGAAGCAAAGGAAGTAGTGGGTTTTAGGGTGACGGCAAAGTTATAGATGTTTGGGCCTGAGGCTCGTGCGGTGAGGTAGGTGATTGTTTGGTCGATCGATGTGAATGCGTTACGAGGACTGTTGGAAAGTTTTGTTGGTGTTTGAGTTTACATGGTTGACTTTGGTAAACGAGGGATATTTACGTATAGAGAAGGGTTCTTGGGATGCACATGAAGGATAGCACGTCTTCTGCATCTTCCGATGGGTTTATGGGACGCAATATCAGGCGGTCGGTTGTTATGGGCTCTTGGATTGAGCTTTCGGATGGAGTGGTGGTCATTGATTCTGATTGCTTGTAAAAATGGATTGTGAGACGAGATGGAGTAGTCGATTCCTGAGATTCGAAGTGTAGATTGTAGATTACTCTATGTTTGTTTATGAAGCCATTGAGCTTGATGACTCACTCTTTTATCACATATATTGACAAGGCAGCAAACACGCATGTGGAGGTTGATGTTCCGGTGCGGGCAGCAGAAGCCACAACGACACTTTAACGAACACATCTCTTGGAAGCAACAATACACCAACTCATACTCGACACACACAACAATCCCGATATCTGACATCAATTCCCATGGATAATCTGGAGTAAACCCTAATCAACTTTTGCCATCATAACGAACAGCTCTGGCCTTTGAGCAATCATGAGCAAAGACACCGCAGTATCAGCTTCAGCAAAAGGAGCCTCATTTTTAATCCTGCTCCAAATCAGCTCCCGCGCCCTAACCTTCCTCCTAAACCAAGTTCTTCTACGGTTCTTATCTCCCGAACTCCTAGGCGTCTCCGTTCAATTAGAACTCTACTGCATCTCAATCCTTTATTTTGCCCGCGAAAGTCTACGTGTAGCTCTACAACGAAGAGCCGATGGCGTTCAAGCCGTAATCAACATGGCTTATCTAGCCATTGCCGCCGGATTGCCTCTAAGTTATGTTCTTGCGGAACTGTACCTAAGGACTGAAGTCCCTCGAGTACCGTATTTGGGACTGGCGTTGCGGGTTTATGGTGTTGCGGCACTAGTGGAGTTGGCTGCGGAACCGGCGTTTGTGGCAGCGCAGCAGAAGATGTTGTATAAGGTGAGGGCTTCTGCTGAGGCGGTCGCTACTGTTGCGAAGACTTTTGCCACGGTTGGGTTGGTGGTGTGGGCGAGTAGGGCGGGTAAGGATTTTGGGGTGTTGCCTTTTGCGGTGGGACAGCTGGCTTATGCTGGGTCTCTGCTTCTGGTGTATGTTGTGAGACTTGCTTTTGTTGCGAGAGCTGAAGGATTCTCCCTTCTCCTTCGGAAGATTGATGGAAGGTACGTATTTCATTCATATACTCAGAAGGATCGTTTTTTTTTTCTCGAAAGACTGATACTGATTGTGTAGCAAATCCGAACGTTTCTGGCTTTCCCTGTTCTCCCAGCCTTTACTCAACCTCTCACTCAGTCTCACAGTCCAGTCCAGCATCAAATATGTCCTGACACAAGGCGACTCAATCCTTATCGCCTCTCTAGCATCTCTCAAAGACCAAGGTGCCTACGCTCTCTCCTCAAACTACGGCGGTCTAATAGCCCGCATGCTCTTCCAACCCATCGAAGAAGCCTCCCGCAACCTCTTTGCCAAACTCTGCTCCAAGCCCATCGACAACACCGAAGAGAAGTCCACCAAGGAAAACACACCAAAGGATAACGGCATAACCCAAGCCAACAGCACATTATCCCTGATCCTGAGATCCTACTCTCTGATATCTCTTGTAGCTTTCGCGGCAGGACCAACGGCAGCACCGCTTCTCCTTCAACTCGTCGCAGGCTCGAAATGGACACACACCGGTGCCGGAGAAGTTTTGGGAACGTATTGTTATTACATACCTTTACTCGCACTCAACGGTGTTTCTGAAGCCTTTGTGGCTGCCGTGGCGGATAACAAGCAATTGTATACTCAATCCGTCTGGATGGGCGGATTCTCGGCCATGTTCGCCGGTTCTGCGTATTTGTTCTTGAGGGTACTCGAGATGGGGGCGAAAGGGTTGGTATATGCAAATTGTGTCAATATGGGGTGTAGGATTGTGTTCAACCTTTCTTTTGTCAAGAAATTCTTTGGGAAGAGAGGACAGGTATGTTTGTTTTCTTGTTTCTTCATCGTGGATTGACAGTCTCGGGAAGACAAGCTGATCTGTTTGTGTTTCTTTTAGCCGTTCAATGTTTTGGAAATATTGCCGACGCCTTTGAGTATTGCTGTTGCAGCTGTGACACCCGGTGTGTTCAGCTACACCACTGGAATGTTGTCGAAATACGGCATCATTGGTGAACTCGTGAGGATTGGAGGTATCACTGGTTTGTTCGTCGTTGTACTGTAAGTCTTCTTGAGCTATGGTCCCCATCTCATGTGTATACTAACAACACTCAAGGGCCGTTTCGGAACGCAAGTTCCTCATACATGTATACAAACAAATTAGGCCTTGAAATCTCTTATGACCATCAGCACCATCATAAACATCAAATTAATGGAGCCACGAAAAAATATATACATGGAAAATCGATGACCAAGACATTATAAAAGAAATCTAGAAGAATTCTCGAAACAAAAAAACATGTTTTCAAAGGCATGAACCTTCGCCATCTCTCGAGACAGGGGCAGAAAACAATGCTATTCGCTTTCTTTCCTCACATATAGAGCCCAAAAACTAAACCCCACTTGCGTCCCTAAACAGAAATCCATTTCCATTTCTCTCTATTGTAGGTATACAGAGTTTTTTTTTAGAGATGTTTTGATATGATTCACAAAGATGAACAGAGAGGATAACTCACATCCATCGAGAGGACCCCCTATTTTCCGTTGTCGAAGTGCCCTAGGTGCTCTTACTAGCACAAAACCATCCCGGATACAGATCTCTGATCTGTTACACATTAGACTATCAACATCATCAGAGCTATTGAGATAAGCAAAGAAAGACATAATTATACAGCCGCCGATTCATACTTCGACATATTTAACAATTTGCTCGATTGCATGGGAAAGGAAAAAGTCATACAGCAAACCTATTCACAAGACTCCACATCCATTCTATCAGAACAAAACGTAATACATTCGTCCGACTTCCCTCGTTTCCTCGTTCCACATCATCCCTTGATCCCCAAAACCAGGTTCAGTGTTCCTATAGCTCCTGAATGGCCTCAGCGGCCACCCTACCCACAAAACCCGCCCAACTGGAGAACAAAACCCCCTTCAGTACTTTCTCACCTTCCTCGACAGTCCAGTGACCAGCCTCACTCAACCTATGTCTCCACTTCTGTTTCTCTTCCTCGCTTAACTGGTGCCAATGTCTCGCCTTTTCATCTTGCTTCAGATACTCTTCTTTGCTGCTAGTATGCACCTGCAAAGCTTTGCCCTCACCAGAATCCCTCACAATGACGGCGGTATCCTCGGAAGTGCCGCCGGGAAGCGCGTGGTGCATGGAAAGCATGTCTGCGATCTTGGCCACGGGTTCGGAGTGAGTTATCTCTTCTGCAACGACGTGAAGGGGTTCGACGACGTTGTTTTTCACTAGGTTGATGCGGGTACGACCGCCGCGGCCGATGCTGTCGGAGATGTTGGCCGGGTGGGAGAGGAGTTGTTGCCAGGTTTCGGGGATGGGTAGGTAAGTCACCAGACTAGGCGAGTCGGGAGGGGCGAGCATTGATTGGAGGAGGACTGCGCCGATGAGGACGATGAAAGCGGTGAGGACGGTGAAAATGGTGCGTTGGCGGGCGGCGTCTGAAGGGTGGGAGAGGACGTAGCGGGATAGACGGTCGGTGGGGGTTAGTGGTGTCAGAGCGAGGGTTTCGACGACGACGGTGTTGCCCATGCTTGTGCTGCAGAGCTTGATGTATTGCGGCGGAGGATGTGCTGGAGGTGTGGCAGCTACGATGTCTCTGCCCTTTTCATCCTTCTCTGGTGGGGGAGCACGGATTGGGCTGTGGAAGACTGAGAAGCGTACACAGGTCATCTGGAGGGGATGAACATCGCGAAGAGTGGTAAAGTTCTTGAAAGGACCAAAGGTGCGAGTGTTAGCGTGGTAGTCCATGGTGTAGATAGGAATAGAAATGTCCTGGCTAGCAACGGCAAGGACGACTTGCTTGCTGCCATGCTTGTCAGAGTCCAAGCTGCATACGTCAAGACCGACAGATTGCTTGACGTGAGATGGCAGGACCTTGTGCATGGTCTTCATAGCAGGACCTGAGGGATAAAGGTGCACAATGCTAAGCTCGGCGCCAGTCCTGTTGGGCATATTGCTCAGGACCAAGACATCCTCTTCGGTCAACCAGCGAATGGCGCGATACTTGGAGCGAGCAGGCTTGTTAGGACCTTCACGGAGGGGGATCGAGTAGACCTTGCGTGGATTGGTCGGGGCAAACTCTGCCTTCTTCGTGTCAAAGTTGTACATGACCGTTTGCTCGTAAATGTCGTAGTCAGTGGCCCACACGATAGAGAAAGTGTTGGTATCGACCTCAGTAATGTCCAGATCCGAGACTTCGGCATTGTCGCGCATGGGGATACGAGCGATGATCTCAGACTGGGTAGTAGGTGTTCTTGTGGCATCGAAGACGACCACCTCGGACTGCTTGGCCAGACCTGTCGCAACAGCTCCAATGCGCCTGTTGGGTGACTCTCGTCGGTATGCAGGAGACAATCTCAATACACGCTGGTATGTCTCGGGCTTGGGACCAGTAGCGGGCTTGAAGAGGCCGGCCTTTCCAGCGAACGATATCGTGCCCTCGGCGTCCGTGGAGGTGTTGTCCTTGTCCGAGGGGCGCTTGCGCTTGGGGTATTTGATCTCGAAGGTGCGCAGGTGTTCATTCTTGCCCGCCTTTTGATCTGCCTCAGAAGAGTTGACTCCAGCCAGAGTGATCAAGCCGTCTCTAGAGGCCAGCGTAGCTAGCGATGTCACCGAGTCTTCGTCGCTCGAGAGCTCCACCTCGGCCGCTGTGTCCAGAGTACCGCGCGCAGACGTGTCCAATAGAGTCTACTGACTGTTAGCTACTCGCTCTGCGTTGTTCTTCCACGGTCAAGACCTACAATCTTGTTTGCGACACCATTGCGACCCTCACCACCACCGCCGCCTACGACCAGAAATCCACGATTGTAGGGGTCAAACTCGGCCGCATACACGGGGTATGACAGCGTCGTCTTGGTGAACGAGATTGGTCCTTGCGACTGCAACACCATTGCTTAGGAATAGATGATACAGCGTATCTAGGTTATGCAAGGAGGAAGTTCAGAGGCAATCACTTCCAGGTGGAATCACCGTCTTTCACATGTTCCGATCTACTTAGTACTCTACTAGTCCCTTATGACGCCGTTTCATTAATATTCGCCAAGCCAAACCGATAATTCAAGTCCTCCAGGCTGTTTTGAGAATATCAAAGAAACCTGCTTTGTTTTGCTGCAAGATAGTTACATAGTCATACTAGTCATCAAGACTTCTCATGGCCAGGCAGCATCTTATGGAATTCACTTTCATCATACTCCCAATCGATGTGTCATGGAATAAAAAACTTTGCTTTTCTGTAGCTCGTCTACCCTCGTACTCCGCATGCATTCGACGTAAAAAAACAAACATCTTACTCCTCGTCCAGACCAGCAGCCTCGTCCTCCTCCTCGAAGGTGTCGCGAGGAACGTTGTAAAGACGAATAGTAGGCTTGTTGGGGTCCTTGACAAGAACAAACTTGGAGTCCTCCGAGTCGGCTTGTGACATGACCATGTCGACGAAAGTACGGACAATAGCCCATCCGTTGTTGAGGTTCAGGTTCATCTGAGCAGCGAACTCGCGGGGCTTGTAGCCGAGAACACCAAGGATGACATGGTCGTTGGCGGTCTTGGGGTTGACACGCGAGACGAAACTGGCGAATGTTAGTTATGACTGGATAAAGGTTCAAGCGACTCGTGAATACATACCCAAGCTTCATTTGGTCAGCCTTAGCGATGATGGCCTGAGTGGCCCAGCGGGCAAGCTTGCAGCTGTTGTTCTTCATCTCAGTGGCAACAACGGCACCACGCTGAGAAGCCAACTTGGTGCGCCAGTCAAGAGCACCGCCACTGCCGATGGCCTTGTTGTCGAACTCGTTAAGAGCCTTGACAATGAGGTATTGGTCCTCGCCGGAGATGGCGTTCTTGACAACGGCGTCGAGCTCGGTACGGACAATCAGGTGAAGCGGCTCGGGGTCGGCCTCGAGCGAAAGATCGAAGCGGCGGTACTTGTAGGCCTTGGAGGCAGGGGGGTCTGTCTCCTCCTGAGCGTTGTAGAAGGGGTGCTCGTTGGCCATGTCACGCTTGGAGGTCTCGCTCTCGACAACAGTCTGGATGGGGAAGACGTGGTTAATGTGGGTGGCCTCCTCCATAAGAGGACCGACACTGTTGATGGTGTCCTTACCGCCCTCGGCGGTCTCGAGAGGAGCATCGGCAGCATTCTCGTTGACGGTGACACGGTCGACGTTGCTGCCCTCACGCTTGTCGATGAAGACCTTGTTGCCTTGCTTGGTGATAATCAAATCCCAAGAGTAGACAGAGCGAGGTGCGCACATGAGCATGGAGAGAATGTCCGAGGTGGTGAAGATCTGAGCCTCGTTCTTCTCGGCGAGCTCCTGAATGATGGGGTCGTGCGAGGTGGTGACGTTGTATGCAGCGCGCTCAACAACATTGAGCTTGCGGAATGAGGTGGGAGCACCGGGTTGCTTGTCGAATGCGCGGTCGTAGTAGTAGAGGAAACCGTAGTCTTCAATGTCCTCGCCATCGCCAGTGTCCAAGTTGAGCTTCAACAGACGAGAGAAATCGATCTCCTCGAGCAACTTCCAGGTATCCTTGGGCTGAACCGAAGCCTCGCGGGTGCGTTGTGGCTTGTCCCAGTCCTTCCATCCAAGCTTGCGACCACCGCGGCCTCCACGTGCTGAACGTTGGTCGAATTGTTGTTGGCCGGGTCTACCGCCAACACGCTGGAAAGTGCCACCACGGCCACCACGCTGGTTAGCGCCACCACGAGCACCGCCACGGCCACGGAAAACAGTACCACCACCACGGCCGAAAGTGCGGCGAGCAGCAGTGCGCGAATTGTCGACGATGGAGAAGCTAGCTTCCTCGCCAATTCCCTCGACGTTGAGTGCGCCTTGGAGACCGGCGCCGGCACCGTAAGGCTGATCTGTGTCACTTCCCCGTTAGTCTCCTGCTCCGTATATTGTGCCGTCTTTTCTTGCTCTGGATTTTCTCACCTCTGAAGTTGCGGTTGTATTGCTGTCTACCGCCACGTCCTTCACGGTCCTTGCCCTCGGCGGTCCAGTCGGCCATGCGACCAAGTTTGTCGCCCTTGGAGAAGGGAGCATAGGGAATGCCATCGCGCAGAGTCTCAGTGGTGACCGGAGGACCCCATGAGTCGGTTGAAGGCAGTGCCTGTACCAGGTCGAACAGAGAACTTGACGCCATGTTGGTTGTCGTTGATCGAGAAAAAAAGTTCGGCGTCGACAACTCGTGCTGTTCGCAAAGCCCAGTGTGCCGCAAAATCTTCGGCTACATCCGAACTTGGAGGACTATGTAATTACAAGGTATTTTACCTCTCTACAAGTAATTACGACAACTTCACATCTGGTCTTGACAGAACAAGATGGAAATCACTACGTAATGTATGATTGGAAGGGAATGTAAATGACAAATTTTTATATGGAAGCTGGGATCCGGATGTATTCTGTGAATCATGTCCATCAAGTCCATTAACCACTCCCTAGTTGTACTCGAACTGATTCAGGTAGGCATACGATGGTACTCTACGTAGTGAGAACCTCGGATCATAGTTGGACGAGTAGACCGAGCGAAAGAAGCACAAGTCCATGGTGTATGCAACGTCATTCATATCCGGTCTACAAGACCTGTCGACATGTGCAACAAGTACAGTAAGTACCTACCTTTGCCATGTGCACACATCCACAAGATGCATGAACTACAGAATTTACATTTGTTCGACTATGTCACAGACAAGTACCATGCGCACCATGCAGGGCCGCCGGAAAGGCGGACCTGGAGAAGTACCTTATCTGACGAATTCGAAGAAGACGAGAAGATGCAAGATGCAAGACGTGGTGCTGTAAGTGAGACTACAAGCACAGCACATTGTTGATGAGCGTACGAGGTGCAGAGTCAGCAGAGACAAGCCATGGCAGTGGAGTCGAAGAAATAATGTGGATCTGGTAGCGGGCGGGAGGTAGATTGCTCTTGGGCGGCTTGTTACACTTGTTGGGGTCATATATGTTGTGAGAAGAAAACGATGAGTCCCACAAGAGAAGGAAGAACGAGTAGGAGTGGAGTGATGATAGGCGTGCTACTGCAAGCCACGCAACGCACTGGTCCGGTGCTTATCAACACAGAGTCATATCAGATTAATGGTGGAGGGTGTGAAACTGTGAATGGGCAAGACATTTCATGAATAAAGCGACTAGGTAAGGTCAACAAAGAGCGAGCAAGCAGGAGTCATTGGTCGGGGAAGATGAGGTTAGGTTGTCGCGAGAACGGAACTCGGGAGTCGGAGTGCAGATGCAAGCGGGGCGGGGCGGACCTTGGAAAGATGGGCAAATAGTACAAAAAAATGTAGTATGCACAGGGCACGGCATACAGATACTGATTTTCTTGCCCTTGTCCTTGCCCTTGCCCTTGCCCACTCTCACCGCTGCAGCAAACACAGCAGCACATCCTCAATTAAAGCGTCCATTACCCCTCGCCCATCATGTCTGCCAAACCCGTCTCCTTCGATTCACACCCGCCTCACGGCCACCCCGACAACCAGGGCCCCAGCACCCAGAACGTCGACCGTGCCTCGACTGCCTCTCACCCTCCCGACACCAAGCCCGATCCCACTACCTCAGCACCGCATCCCAAGCTGAACCCTCATGGCGCCCAAGGAAGCCAGTCCGCCCCCTCTTCCGCCGGTCCCTCCGAACTCTCCGGTCTTAAAGTAAGACTGCGACAGGCTCTGCGCCAGTACCCCGACTTCCCCAGCAAGGGCATCTTGTTCGAGGATATTATGCCCATCTTTTCCTCGCCCAAGTTACACTCCGACCTCATCAAGGCTCTTGAGCTTCAAGTTCTCCAGCGTTTCGACAAGAAGCCCGATGTTGTTGTTGGCCTCGAGTCGCGTGGTTTCCTCTTCGGTCCCTCTCTCGCTCTGGCTCTTGATGCCGCCTTTGTGCCTGTCAGAAAGCAGGGCAAGCTCCCTGGCAAGCTCGAGACTGAGGCCTACGAAAAGGAGTACGGCACCGATCACTTCCAGATCCAATGTGATGCCATTGAGAACGGCAAGACCGTCCTGATTGTTGACGACATTATGGCTACTGGTGAGTATACCTCTCTGTTCACTGCATGCAGCAGTCCAGACTGACACAACATGCAGGTGGTTCCGCCATGGCTGGAGGCAACCTTGTCCAGAAGATTGGTGGTAAGCTCATGGGATACCTCTTCATCATGGAGCTTGAGTTCCTTCACGGCAGAGACAAGCTCAATGCTCCTGTCGTCACTCTGCTTAGCGGTCAGGACTCTGAGAGCCGTGAGCTTCCTCTCGGTCAGACCAAGGAGTCTGCCGACAATGTCAAGAGCGTTCAGGATGCCGGCGGTGCCGCCGCTAGCAAGCAGCCTTAGATGTATCGAGGTTGCGCATTACATGTGAACGTGGAAATATGGTCTTCATAGACGGACCAAGAGGTCCGGTGTGTACATGATGAAAACTTGATACCCCCCCAAAAATACTCTTAATATGTAGAGTCATTCATCAACAACCATTTCCTGCCAAACAACTACTTGTGTATTACAAAGGTTCATCCTGCATGCTGTTGCTCCAGATAACAATACTTTTTGGGAAATAACTTCCGCAAAGCGAGATCGGCGTCATGAGCCCCACCATAGACCCCTCCTTCCAGCCCGTTCCTCGCACTTGAGCTGCCACGACAAGTCGTTCGTACACTTTTGCCGTTTTAAAGTTTGACTAACGCTATGCTCCTTCGTCGTCCTCTTATACAAACCTCCAAGTCTCTCGTTCCTCGAACCTTTGCTCCAATCGCTTCTCAAAGAATTCCTCTTGTCAAGTCCTTCCACAGCACATCTAATAACATGTCGGAGATGAAGAAGATCTTCACCACTAACTCCATGGCTCGTAAGTTGGAAAAGACACTTAGTCTGAATAGGTGCTTGTTAACTGACCATTTGATCTAGCTGTTGGCCCTTATGTATGTCTCTGACCTCCTATTGTTACTTGATACATGATCATAGGAACCCCCTGATTCAGGCTCCAATCCCAGACACATCCAACATATCTCCATGCTTCAACATTTCTGTCATTGATCGTTTCGCTAATGTCCGTTAAAGAGCCAAGCAGTCCAGGTCGGCCAGCACATCTTTGTCTCTGGCCAAATTCCCGCCGACAAGAACGGCAAGTTGGTTGAGGGCAGCATTGCCGACAAGACCAAGGCTTCTTGCGAAGGTCTCAAGGCCATCCTTGAAGAAGCTGGCAGCGACATCAGCAAGGTCATCAAGGTATTTTATCGTCCATGTTTGTTTGATCAAGTCCCTCTGCTGACTCTAGTGTAGACCACTGTTTTCCTTACCGACATGGGTGACTTTGCAGAGATGAACGGCATGTACGAGCAATACTTCTCACACAAGCCCGCACGTAGCTGCGTTGCTGTCAAGGAACTGCCCAAGGGTGTCCCAGTTGAGATTGAAGCCATTGCTCTTTCTTAGATGCCGTAAAACGATCAAAAAAATCAATGCGTTCCTCTATATACTGGATTTATGGCAAAGTGAGCCAACTGATACCACGTCTCTCATCCATGTATATTACCATGTTGAAGTCGGCTGCAGCTTGCAATAAGAGGATTCGCTGCCTCCGGATGCAGCCATACTAACATATGATCTGCTCGTTGTTATGCTTCTGCGAATCTTATGCAGCAGGCAATTCGACGAATACTCATAGATAACAGAATTCATGTTCTCAAAGTCTAATGAGGCAGATTAGCCCATGTTTACAGTCAAGCGGTACATATTGAAGATGACATGCGGTACACAACAAACTAGTGGTATGAGTACTAGCCCGATTGGGAGCTGAAGATCACCTGTTGCGAAGGCCTTGGCAAGGCTGGTCGTTCTTTACTCCCAAGCTGTCAGTAAGATACGATTCCTTCCTTCCCTTCAGGGCTTGCCTCTACTAAACACTACGAACGTCGTGTTTTACAATACCTTACGCCCCCATACCGCGTATTTCTCGCGATTAGCTTCGGTTGTGCATGACACCCATCCACCCATTATGGTAAGTCTAATTCATCTCTATCATTATCCTCGAGCCGTACCTGACGTACATCCAAGGGCCGCAACGCAAATGCAATAATCCAACGTGCTTTTGCCGAATTCCAAGACGACGAAAATCCTACAAAGGTGCCACCATACCATGAACTATTTGTCGCAACCGCGATCGCATCGCGTCGCGTCGACTCTAGATTGGTGGATTGACTGACAGCTCGAGTCCTATACAGTGCAACAAAGTCCGCTGCACCTATTGTGGTTTTGTGAGAGCGAAAAACACCACGCGACAAATCGAACATCTCAACGAGTGTCAGGCTTATATAGACTCGTCCGACTACCTGGAAACTATCAATCAAGCCGAAGCGCCAGCCTCGCAGCAAGCTGAGGAGCAGCAACCGACGGGGGTCATCATGTCTAATACCTCAATGATGGCTAACTCACCCAACCAGCCCACGCCAACGCCAACGCCAACGCCGGGCCAGAAGAACTTCCTAATGGGAACGCGACCCAATCCCAATCTACAGGTCAATCGTCGCGGGCCCAACAAGCGAACACGCGATGGTCAACTCAAGGCTAGCGCACGCCCAAGCATTGCATCTCCACTCGCTCCTGCTCCTCCGACCCAAGCTCCTAGTCTTGCTACATATCTTTTGACACAGAACTCTGCTGCCTTTACGGAAGCTACACAACAACCGTTTCTGTCGCATGCTGGCTGTGGTACTCTAAGCGCTGGTGCTATGAGCCAGTGGCTCGCCCAAGATTCTCTCCTGTCGCGTGGATACATTGCTTTCGTCGGTCAACTTATTGGCAAGATCCGCTTGCCAATCGTCGCAAATTCCCAATCGCATCCCCTGTACCGCGCCATGGACCTGTTGATCAGTGCCCTCAACAATGTCAGGAGAGAAATGAGCTTCTTCGACATCACAGCCAGCAAATACGCCCTTCAAATACCCAAGGATGAGCCTAATCCTATAACTCGAAGTTTCCTCGACTTGTTTGTCTCTTGCAGCTCACCAGCCGCAACTCTGCTGGAAGGTGCAGTAGTACTGTGGGCTGTCGAACATGTACGCTTTCCTGATCTTCGTATTCTGATCGTCACTAACGACCTTCACAGTGCTATCGTGCATCATGGACTTATGCTGCCAGCTTCTCCAACAATTTCAACCTTCCTTATTCTGCTAGTGGCGATTCGCACAACGCAGCATTGCACCAGTCTTTGATACCCAATTGGACTTCGCCTGCCTTTGCAAAATTCGTTGACGCCTGCAAAGCAGTCGTTGATGAGCTCGCTAATGCTGAAACATCGCCCAACGGGCGCGAACAGATGGCAAGATGCTTAGGCGCATTCAACCAAGTCCTATGGCTCTGGGAGCGCACCTGGCCCCAGGTTGATGGCATGGGCGAAGAGAACGAGACCGCCGGTGCTGACCGATTCAACGGCGGCATAAGACCCCGTAGCTCTAACGCAGGCAACCAAGCTAGTGGTGCTGATGCGGCTGATGACGATGATGATGTGGTAGAAGTTCCTAGTGGCAGGCGTCAGAGTGGCATTGCCGGACAAAGTCCATACGTGAGTCCCTATGGTGCAAACGGCTTGCAAGCTGTTGAAGCAGCAAATAACGCTTGAAATGTTGGATCAATTGTGATATACGCCATCCTTTTTCTGCTGGGCGTTCTCGGACTGTGCTAGGCCGCACGAGGTGTTACTGTATTCTTCTGATAAGATGTTTTTCTGGCAAGGAGTTGGAGGCGAAGATGATGATGATGAAGAGATGGACAGGTGGGTTCTTATTCCGCCAAAAAAGAAACCAAGATTCGAAGTCTGCCTGCTTTTGTGACAGCGGAGTTATCCTACCTATGCTTAAAACAGTACTTGAAGGTAGGGCATGTCAGTCACTGATTGGTGTTTGTTCTGACAATTGAGAGCGCCTCATTAGGGCTGCCTTATGTTATTGGCTTCACCCTTCTGTCTAGCTCTTCAGCTTTTAATTCCGGTTCATGTTCCCTGAGAGATCCATACGCTGGACACCCTTTACAAAGAGGTAGAGGTTACTAGACCAGCGGATGTAATTTAGAACTTCCCCATGCTTTCATCCCCTTATAGTCCTTTCTTTACCCCCATTGTCAAATAACCCGATCTGCCTATACGCCCATTTCTCTCATGCCCTGATGATTCCATCTAACCCATAATACGCCAGCGCTATGCGAAACTTCCCTTTTCTTGACCAAGTCTTGCCGCCTATTTCGACTTCCTAGGAACAATGTTATTCGCTTTCTTTTGATCCCTCTCTTTCTTGCCTCCCTTGAGCAACTCGAGATGTCCGGCTTTTTCGGCCAAGGTCTTTTCGGTCAATGTGGTAAGACCGGCTGAGTGCTTCTGTTTTGTGATGTGTTAGTCGCCACTTTCCGTTTTTCTAGATAGCAGATGGTGTTGCGGACCTTCTTCATATTCTGTTGCTTAAGGAGGGCGGCTTTCTTGGGCTTGATGACTCTGTTGCCTTTTTGAGGACCGGTGGGTTTAGCGCTGCGAAAAGGGTTAGTCTGAGTGTATGTAGTGTTGGCTGTTGGATATGCGAACTTCTTGGGGTCGACGGCCTTGGCCTTGCTCTTTACTAGTCCTTGCGCCATTGTTGTGTGGTTTGGATTGGGTAGGTAGGTAGATTGTTTGATTGTGTTCGCAGAAAGATTATTAGCCGCTGCGACTTTTCTTTGCAGCAGTCGCCGCGCCCACGTTCTCTTCTCCGCACTTTTTCTCCGCAAAAAAGGTTCCGGGCCGACCGATTGAAGCCACAAACCTCAGGTGCTCACATCGTCATCTTGTTTTCGTCTTTCTCTCCTGCAATGGAGCTCGCTTCGTCTGGACATGTTGTGCTCGTATCCACATGCTGCTGTAACAGAGTCACATGGCTTCGAACTTTAATTACACGACTTTATCCATTGTGTGCCCCCTCTACTACTCGGAGTACGAGCACCTAGCCCAACCTCCTCGGCAACTCACGAGATGCAAGCCAAGAAGTCTTCACTTTGATCTGCATACGAGCCATGCTGCGCATCCAAAAGCCGATCACCCAAATTCAATACTTTAGCCAGAATTATCCGGCGTATCCAATGAACATACTCCTCTTCACGGCCTTGGTTGAAGTCATGGCAGCCGGAGTATCTTCATCACGAGATGGCTATGTTCGGGACATCTTGAGTCCAAGTATAAAATGGTAGCAGGATCCCTTGTAAAGTAGTTCTAGTCCTGGTCCTCCAGTGACACTCCCTTTTTCGTCATGGTGTCCAGTTTACGACTTTTGTCTTTACTTCCCTTTGCGGCTACGGCACTGGCACTTGGTCAGAATGCTACTGTTGCCTTCAATGCCTCAGCAGGGTCGGTAGAATTGGCTAGCAAAGGCTCCGCCGTACAGATCATTGCAGACTCGTCAGATTGGCCCGCTGTCCTTCGTGTAGTCAATGATCTGTCTATAGACTTTGGTCGAGTCACCGGTACAAATGGTTCAGTTACTTTGTTCAATCAGACGGATGATACCAACATTCCTGCTTTTAATGCTGGAAGCTACTTCAGCGCAAACCCACACAATGCCACCATGATCTTCAACATCACGGGCTTGAAAACGTTTGCGACTACTTCCTCTGGAGGTCAGGGAGGCACAATCATTGCTGGAACGATCGGCAACTCCTCTGTTATCGACAAACTGATCTCGAGCGGCAAGATCGACGTCTCGTCCATCAACGGAACTTGGGAAGCCTTTACATCTACAGTCGTTTCGAACCCTATGGATGGTGTCTCAGAAGCCCTGGTGATTGCAGGAAGTGATCGCAGAGGTACTGTCTACGGCATCTACGATGTCTCCGAACAGATCGGTGTATCACCATGGCACTTCTGGGCCGATTCTCCTGCTCAGAAACATGACTCTATCTACGCCATAAACATGACTAAGATTCAGCCTTCACCATCGGTAAAATACCGAGGCTTTTTCTTGAACGATGAAGCCCCAGCGCTCACTGGCTATGTCAACGAAAAGTTTGGAATTAGTGTATCTGGAGAGACCAACTACAACTCAGCATTCTACCATACTGTCTTCGAGCTCCTTCTTCGTCTGAGAGCTAACTACCTATGGCCGACTCAATGGAACTCTATGTTCAATGTTGATGATCCCAGGAACCAACCTTTGGCTGACGAGTACGGTATCGTCATGGGCACGTCTCATACAGAGCCGATGATGAGAAGTACGAAAGAGTGGAACGAATTTGGAAACGGAACCTGGTCCTGGGCCACGAACAACGCTTCCATCTATCCCTTCTTTGTTGAAGGTGCCGAAAGGACGAAGCCATATGAAGGCGTTATTACCATGGGTATGCGTGGATCGGGAGACACGGCACTTTCCTCTGGCATCGAAACGGCGCTCTTGGAGAATGTTGTATCGACACAACGAGACATCCTCGCTCAGGTCTTCGGAAATGCAAGTGTCAGTAACCCTGATGCTGTCCCACAATTGTGGTGCCTATATAAAGAGGTACAAGGATATTATGAAGCCGGCATGACTGTCCCCGAAGACATAGCTTTACTCTGGACTGACGACAACTACGGTATGGATATTCCTTAAGAAAAAAAAAGAATAATGATGAGCATCGACTTACCGATCACTTTTAGGAAACATCCGTCGACTTCCACGAGCGAATGAGACAACACGAAGTGGCGGCGCTGGTGTTTACTACCACTTTGATTATGTTGGCGACCCAAGAGATTATAAGGTAAGCCATCCCACAGCTACACATGATACACAAAAAAGATCAAGCGCTAATACTTCCTTAATTATAGTGGATCAACACTGTTCTCAATCAGAAGACATGGGAACAGATGCATCTCGCTTATGAGAGAGACGCCAGACAAATCTGGGTGGTGAATGTTGGAGATCTCAAACCACTTGAGCTGCCAATCAGTCATTTCTTCGACCTTGCATATGATATTCAGGCTTGGGACAAGGATAGTACTCCACGCTGGCTTGAGCTGTGGGCTTCGCGAGAGTTTGGTCCACAAGTCGCTGCTCAGACAGCAGAGTTGATGAACAACTACTCCATCGCGGCTGGACGTAGAAAGTATGAACTTGTTGATACCACGACTTTCAGCTTGATCAACTACGACGAAGCCAACACTGTTTTGGATGAATGGACCACTCTACAGAAGACAGCACAGAAAATCCTTGATAGTCTTCCAGATGCAACGCAACCTGCATTCTTTGAGATGGTCTATCATCCAGTCACGGCCGCCCGCACTTACTACGATATCATGATCTCGACCGCAAAGAACAATGTGTACGCCCAGCAAGGACGCACGAGCACGAATGCTCTAGCTGCGCACGTTCAGAACGAGTTTGCATATGACCATCAGCTTACCGCGGGTTACAATGGATTACTTAATGGCAAATGGAACCACATGATGGATCAGACCCATATTGGCTACACTTACTGGCAACAACCTATGCGTCAAGCATTGCCAGGTCTTCAGTTCGTTCAGACGGCAGAGAGAGGTCTTGTTGGAGATCTTGGAATTGCAGTCGAAGGCTCAAACGCAACTGTTCCTGGCGACGATAGGTTCCACTCACTGTCGTCCATGATTCTACATCTTCCTCCGCTAGATCCCTACGGCCCATCACGCTGGATCGATGTCTTTTCCACTGGCACTCGCGCTACCCACTGGAACGTACAATCCAGCGCACCTTTCCTCCATTTCACTCAGACTAATGGAACCATGTCTCCCAATGGTACGACCGACACCCGTATCTGGGTGAGTGTTGACTGGTCGAAGCTCACTCCCGGTATGGTCAACTCCACAACCATCAACATCACTTCGAGCACAAACTACGGAACTCAGTACAGCGTTCCTCAAGTCGTCATCCCCTTCAACTACACCAAAGCCCCCTCGAACTTCACCAACGGTTTCGTCGAATCTGACGGCCACATTTCCATCGAAGCAGAACACTACTCTTCCATTGTTTCTGGCGGCAACACTTCCGTCTCCTACGAAGTTATTCCGGGACTCTCACGCACATTGTCAGGCGTGACTCTCTTCCCAGTCACCGCAGACTCTTTGTCAATGTCGACAGCACCAGCACTCCAATACAACCTCTTCACCTTCAGCAACCTATCCTCAGGTATCACTGTCGACCCCAACCAAGGCACCAGTACCCACTACACTCCCAATAGCCTAAACATCACTCTCTACCTCGGAACATCACTGAACACTCTTCCGGAGCGACCACTTCGTTACGCCATTCAACTCGACAACCAAGAACCTCAAACCGTCCAATACATCATCGATCAACCTGCAGGTGCGAATCCCAAGGGTTGGTTGACGGCTGTCGCGGATACGATTTGGTACTCTGAGACGAGCTGGAACTACACTAGAAGCGGCGTGCATGAATTGAAGGTTTGGGAGTTGGAGCCCGGTGTGGTTTTACAAAAGATTGTAGTTGATTTGGGAGGTGTGAGGAGCAGTTATTTGGGACCGCCAGAGAGTGTCAGGGTATGAGAGACGCGAGAAGTTCTGCATATCTATACATATACATATAGTTCATAACGACAACGAAAGCTCCTGTTTTTGACCGTACCTTCGTTCTTGAGTGATGCCAAGCGGAAATGTTCATAACTCCACAGAGCGAGATGTCGCAAGATATTCATGTCTTTCAGAAACCGCTATGATGATTGTTCGTCATTTCAATGCTAAAAAGCATACCTAACCATATCACCTCGAGGACTCCCACAACAGAGTTGTCATGTGAGCGGTTCGTGTTTCACGGGATAAAAATCGCAAAAAGTTAGGGGCCAACCCGGGATTGAACCGGGGACCTCCTGCAAGTTGGAAGGAACCCAAAGCAGGAATCATACCACTAGACCATTAACCCTTAAGTGGGGAAAGCACAATTTCAAAATTATATAATCTCTGATAACAAAATTGATTCTCCAGAAAGGTCGGTCCGTCATACGGCACTCTTGGACAATATCATCTCGACATAACGAGATATCCTCGCTTAAGTCTTCGAAGATGCAAGTGACAGCAATGCTAATCCTATACTATAATTGTGATGCCTATTTAAGAAAGTATAAAGATATTATAAGGCCGGCACGACTGTCCTCGAAGACATTACTTTGCTCTAGACTAATGATAACTACGGTATATGTATAATGTATTCCTTTATTGTGCTGGACAATTCAGTCTTACTAACGAAGAAGCATGTCTTCGGGCCTGCCACTTTGCCGACACGTTTTCTTGTTGACAGTTGCAAGAAGGCAAGTCAAGGGAAGTCTTATCCTTTCGCTATGCAGAGAGAAGCTTTCTGATGATCAAGTTACCCTTTCTATATCGGGCACAGAGCAACAGGGGCCAGAACTGCCCCACCATACCACTCCCGCACGTTTGTCGGAGATGCAACCAATAGACAGCTTCTCCACCGGCGCCCGCTACTCGAATAGCATCATCATTGTCGTTCTGCTGGGGAAGAAGCGTTTCGGAAACCACGTCAACGGACTCTTTGTAAACATCAAAAGGAAGGAAGCTTTTTGACGCACATCCATAGCATACCCTCACCCTCCTTCTCCGGCATCGAGCGGATCGGAAAGCCAGTCAACGAGTACCCGTGTATCATATTTCTCCGTCAGGTTGATGCAATTCAAGAGGCAACAATTGTTCTGTCTTGCATTGATAGTTGCCGTAGCCTCTTTTGTTCTATCGGCTCTGTTATCCACGTCGTCGTTGTTGCCCCTCATGATGTCTTCCTCCAGATTGACGACGAAGTTTCTAGGCCTGACTCGTTGGGCTGGCGCCCCACCATCGTATACCGCCTTTAGTGGAGGTGTTTCGTCTTCCTTGCTGTCGACTTCTTATTCTTCTGTCGCTGCCCCTCTCTCTTCCTCTTCTTCTATTCAATCTTCTATCAAGCATATCCCTCGTATCTCTACAACATCTTTTAGTACTACTACTACCACCAGAACAATGGCATCAAACATGGATTTCCTCAAGGCTGCTGAGCACCGCCGTACTATTTACCAGGTAAGAGTTTCGCTGATCCATTTTCTGCCAACAACCTTGGTGGCGCCGCCTCAATTTGAGCAGTGAGAGACTGACAAAGGATTTCATTACAGATCAACGACAAGTGCCCTATCTCTGACGAGCGTATTCACGAGCTCGCCAAGCACGCAATCCTCCACGTCCCCAGCAGTTTCAACTCTCAATCCACCCGTCTTGTCGTCCTTCTCAACGATGAGCACAAGCAGTTCTGGGAGTTCGTCAAGGAGGTTTTGAAGCCTCAGGTTCCCGAGGACCAATTCCCTCAGACCGAGAAGAAGCTTGATGGCTTCAAGGCTGGTTACGGCACTGTACGTTCTTTCACATCCGTCTCGATTCTCGAAAGCGACCAAATTCAAGTTGATCTGACACTTCATTTCTAGATCCTCTTCCTTGAGGACCCCAACCCCGTCAAGAAGCTCCAGTCCCAGTTCGCCCTCTACGCTCATCACTTCCCTGGCTGGGCCACTCAGTCCAATGGTTCGTCCTAAGCCCTTCACCTCCTACACCATCATCGTCCTAAGCCCTTCACTTCCTACACCATCAAGAAGAAGTCTCTCACTAACAAATACACAACAGCCATGCACCAATACCACCTCTGGACCTCCCTCGAGGCCGAAGGCTGCGCCGCCAACCTCCAGCACTACAACCCCATCATCGACCAGAAGGCCAAGAACCACTGGAACATTCCCCAAGAGTGGGAACTCCAGGCCCAGCTCGTTTTCGGTGGTTCCCCCGAGGGTGCCCGCGAGTCTGTCGAGCAGGGTGGCAAGAACCAGACTCCTCTTGAGGAGCGTCTGTTCGTCCACGGCAAGAAGAACTAGATTTCTTACATGCTCTAAGAGGTTGGAGTAAAGACACGGAGGAACTAGAAATAATTGGGAGCAAGAGCAGAAGCAACAGTCTTCCAGCTGAGAAACTCTTGCTTACTTGTTCTTCCCTAAAGAGATACCCAAGAACTAAAACAAAATATTTACACATTTTCCATCCCACCACCACTTTCCCTTGCTCACACATTGTATCGCTCTACAAGCACGGCATTACTCAACATAGATCCATGGCAAGCTAAGCTCATAGCAGGAATACTCAAATCAAGTTTAACTAATATTATTGGAGAATTCTGGTACACAATAAACCCCTGAATGCAGTAGATGATGCTAGAAGCAAAATAGCATGCCACAATCCAGAAAGATACAGAACTCAGAATTACTCGGAATTCTTAGTTCAATGTTAGATGGATCGTACAACTAACAGAGTACGCTTTACCATGGCACACCAACGTTATCTTGACCATATATACAACGATGCTCCATCCATACATTCACGACATAAACAGCCCCTCATCACCATCCCTCTCTCTCTCTCTCTCTTTCATAACTTCCCTTTCCCTTCATCCTCCGGTATTTCCACTTTGGCAGCTTGCTGCATGACATCCCTAGTCAAAATCTCGCCCTTCTCCTTCTTCGGTCCCAGCCTCCCTATCTTCATCAACCTTTCAATCATCTTCTCATCTCCAAAACTGCTGTTGTGTTCGAACTCCGGGTCTCTTCCATACGCCACTCTAGCCGCATCGACCAAGATCCTTGCCGTCATGCCAAAAACACGATATCTAGGCTCATTCAAAGCATTCTCTTGAACCTCTTTTTTCTTCTTGTCTTCCTCCCTTTTCTTTCTCTCCTCTGTGTCTGCATCTCGGTCACCGACAGCGGCGGCAAGTCTATCGGCCAACAGAACCGGTGCCTTTGCTTTTGGACTCATAGGCGCAATTCCGGCATCTAATCTCAAGTCCTCTTCGTCTTTACTTCTAAACACCGTTTTCTTGCTCACGGGCACGTGGAACATGTGCATGCGCCAAGGTTCGTGGTACCAGCTATGCCAAGCGCCTTTGTACCATTCACCTTCCGCTTCATCGTTGTCCCTGGCCGCGAGGAATTGTTCAAAGGGCGCTGTGAACAGTGCTGCTACTTCGTTTGCTTGTAACGAGGGGAGGAGATCTTTTGTCGGATCGGAGTCTGGAGGGGAGGAGAGGAAGGCTAGTACGGGGCAGACGGAGAGTTCGGTCATGGCTAGGTTGCAGGGAAGGGAGGTCAGGTAGTCGACTTTGTAGTTTGGGGGGAGTGATGGAGGTGGTGTTGATGATGTTGAGGGAGAGGAAGGAGGACGGGCTCCGTCTGCTGATAGGCCGATTTCTTCTTCGGCTTCGCGCCGGGAGGTTTGCCATGGTGTTTCGGTTTCTGTGTCTGCTTTGCCTGTGACCCGTGTGTTAGTCGTCCAAGGGTTTCGTGGTATGAAGTTTCCTCCATTGAGGCAGGGAGCGGAGGTCGAATGCGTTATACATACCTCCTGGTAACGCAGCTTGTCCGGCATCTGAAATTACTGAATTAGCTCTTTCCTTTGAATATTCGCCTGCTTTCCTCCATCAATGCTCTCCTCCCCAACCGCTCTTTCCTCTGAATTGTCATCTCCCTTCAACCCTTGGTTTCTTCCTTTGAGCTGCTTTCTCCCCTTGAACTCTCTTTGTCCTCAGATGCTCCTTGGTCTCCATGCTCTTCATTTCACGACCTGATTTTCACTCTTCCCTCTTAATACTCCTTGCCTCAACTCCCATTTCCTTCCCTCCAACCACTTCCCCATCAATCAAACCAGAAAACCAAAACAATCCCTGAAACCAAAACAACTCCTCAATTCTAGAGAACAAAGAAAGAGGATAATAGAGAAAAGAGAAAAGAAGAAAGAAGGAAAGAGAGAGAGAAAACAACATACAATTCCGTAACTTGGCACTCCTAATAGTCAACACAACCCTCAACTCGCCCTTGCGATCCGCGAACAACAAAATCAACACGGCAGCCCTCCTCGTCAACGGCAATTTGAAGTAATTCGTCGGTGGAGGTCTGAATGCACGAAGTCTTGCTATCGCTGCCTAAGTTCGACCCAAATTCCGCATTGGTCAGTGGAAGTGGGGTTATTCGAAAGGTAGAGGTGGGAATGTGTTTTATGTGACATGATTTTGGCGGCTTTGGTGTCTTTCTTTGTTTCTCTTTTGGTGGTGTGGAAATGCGGAGGAGTGGTAGAGGATATCATGAAGACGGGTGACGGCTTAGGGGATATATTCCAAGTGCAAGAAGAGATTGAACAACTCACCACTGATGCCGGTGATAATCCTGCCATCGTCTCTAAGAAACTTGTGTTTACGTCCTGTCCAAATTCAATTATGACTGTGGAGGAAAGGACCTGTATGGTTTGAATGTAGGTTATGAAGTCACCAGCCATACGTCGGGGTTTGTATTGGACCGAGGTCCAAAACAAAAACGGCAATACGATACAAGAAATGCTTAAGACCGGACAAGGTGCTGCCTCTCTCTACACATAAAACACAATGAGACACGAGGAAGACAGAGGAAATAACCGATTGGGTGCCCAGTATACTGTAGCTTATTACGCTTATATTACTATTACTATACAGTGGCCGTGTATGTTCTTCATCTAAATGGTTACATCTAAAAGTGTATCGGTCAAGTGTTGAGGAAGCTAGTCATGAATATATGCATAACTTTCTCAGACTCAGCATCACTATCTCATACAAATCACATCGAACCAGTTAGAGCTTTGCGTTTCTAAAGGTTGATATCTCAGTATTTACTACTAGATTTACCTAGGGCACCATGCACTCGTTGCTATGTTTCTGGTTTAAGGACAGTATCGATATTTTATTATGATGTTGTAGGAAACAAAGACAACGACGCCGGGATATATGCAAGTAAAAAGCAAAGTCGGATCTCGTAGACAAAAGAAGGAAAGGAAGGAATTCGCCCAAATTATGGTTTTACATTATTACAAAAAGAAAAGGGCCATTTATTTCTTCCGTGCATTAAGACTAGATGTCAAGACACAAGAGAGCAATTTCAAGGTTGCCCGGCAGGTTTATCACCTCTCTCCTGCTCTCTAGCGATTTCTGTAGGAGCAGATCCGGCATCCACGGGCGCTTGCATGTTCTGAGGTCTTTGCGCACGTCTCTGTCTTTCCTTTTCGTCCTCACTGCTGCCTGCAGACATGTCTCCTCCGTGTGTAGCATCATGACTTTCTCTGCGCAATCTCTCGGCTTTATCCTTGAGGACCTTTGCTTCCTCGGCTGCTCTCTGGGCGCGGACTTGCTTGCGCCACATGGAGTGGTATTTGCCCTTCATGTCGAGTAGTTGTTGATGTGTACCGCGTTCTGCGACACGACCTTCGTGGAGAACGACGATTTGATCGGCCATGGTAATTGTGGAGAGACGATGGGCGATGACTAGCATAGTTCTGCCTCTAGAGAGAGTAGTAAGGGCTTCTTGAATGTGCTCTTCCGTCTCAGTATCGAGCGCGGCGGTGGCCTCGTCGAGGAGAATGATGCGAGGGTCTTTGATGATGGTGCGAGCAATGGCTACACGCTGCTTCTCACCACCAGACAATCTAAGACCACGTTCACCAACCTTGGTTTCATAGCCATCAGGGAAAGAAAGAATCTTGTCGTGAATGGACGCTGCTCTGCAGGCTGCAAACACGTCCTCGTCACTTGCCTTGGGATTGGCGTATTTCAAGTTATACATTAGTGTCTCGTTGAACAAGACGGTATCTTGCGGCACAACACCAATGTGTTGACGAAGACTGTCAATAGAAATGTCTGCAACGTCGTTTCCATCGACTTGAATAGATCCAGCTTCAGAATTGTAGAAGCGGAACAAGAGACGGAACACTGTCGACTTGCCGCCACCAGATTCACCAACCAGAGCAGTGGTAGTACCCGGCTTGCAGCGGAAGTCAAGACCATTGAGTGCGGGCTTGCGAGTGTCGTACGAGAAGTGGACGTCGTTGAAGCGGATGTCACCCTCGCAGCTTGTCAAAGAACCAACACCAGGAGCTTCAACCACAGTCGGTTGCTCTTTGAAAAGTTCCAGCATTCGCTCAGAGTTGATCATAGCGCTCTGGATCATGCGATAGAAGGTGCCGAAAAAGTTGAGAGGACCCTGTAATTGAGCCAGGTATGTCAACAAGGAAACAAATCTACCCACGTCCAATTGTCCTCTTGTGACCTGATATGCTGCAATGAAGCAAGAAATCATCAAGCCAATCATGAAAACCATGTTTTGAGTGACATTCATGAAGTTCAAGGACAGAACAACAGAGTATTCAGCTGCCTGGTATTTGGTCACCGCTTCACGATATCTGTTAAATTCGTATGCCTCGGCGTTAAAGTACTTGACAGTTTCGTAGGAAACCATAGAATCGTTCTTGACCGCATCGACTTCTCTGTCAGAGTTGACCATTTGCCTGCGAATGTCGGATCGCCATTGAGCCATTCGGATGGTAAGATATATATACCAGAAAGTCACAATGGAGATGACCAAGGCGTAATAGACGTCAAAGGAGATGAGGAAATAGCCAATGGCCACACATAAATCGACCAGCATGGGGAGAACTTGGAAAGTGACGGATTCCAGGAAGTTATTAATGGCGTTGCCCTTGCCGAGGGCAGACAAGACTTCACCTGTCTTCTTGCCTAGATGGAAGTCCAGACTTAAGCTGTGCACATGCTCGAACGAGGCGATCGAGAGCTCGCGGAAGGAGTATTGGCTGACAGGAAGCCAGATGATGGAGCGTGCGGCTCCTAGAAGACCATTATTGCCCTGAAGAAGGCGGTAAAGGACGTATAGACAGATGGCTTGCCAAGGCATTCCAGCCTTGCCCTGGTTATCAGCAAAGTAGTTGGTGATTCTTCCTGCTTGAATTGGAACAAGCACTTGAATACCACGCTGGACAATCATGATAAGGAAGCAAATAACCACTACAATTTGCAGTCTGCGGTCCTTGGAGGGCCAGAGATATGGGAAGAACAAGGAGTATCCTCTGATGTATTCCCACCAGCTCCTGGAAGGCGTCGTGGTCGGCTTCTCCCAGCCTGCTGGTGCATCTGCGGGCTTTTTGGGCTTGTTATTGCTATTCGCTTGAGTTGCGCCGTATCCATTTGCAGAGCCGTTCGTATTTCCGTTGGCGGTACCATTCTCAGCACGGTGTTCATCTAAAAGACCAGTTGTTTCGCCTTCTGATGTTCTGCTGGCATGTTTGCGTTCTTTCCTAGCATGAAAAGCAACGAAGAGGACGTAGAAGCCGACAAGAGCGAAGAGAAGCAATAGGCGGACTAGGTTGACGGTGACCTCTGTTATCTCCCATTCTGTCATTGCTCTTTCAAGATGTCCACCTTCTGGGTCGCCCACTTTGGGTTCGTGATGGGCGTGTGTGTAGAGGGCCAATGAGGCACCCAAGAGGAGAATCTCCATAACAGCAGCGAGACCCCATGATGCGGCATGGGCCCAAGTGGGAGAAGGTTTCGTGTCGAAGACGGAGATAAGGATCAGGGTGTAGACCATAAAAGAACCCACAACGTAAGTCTGTAAGTAAAAGAAACACTTAGCTCGGAGAAAAAGAGGAATCAAATACAAGATAATTGCTTACAACAGTAGCTTGACCACACCACCATTCTTCATCACGAGAATACAGAACGTGAACAATGACAGTCACGGCATTGCCAACGAACGTGAGGGCTGCACCTAGAGCCAGCCACTCGAAGAGCAACTTCCGCGGCCTGCTGAAATCTAGCACATCTTTCTTGGTCGATTGTGTCGATGTCTTGCTGTTTGGCAGAGGCTTTCCTCCAGGCCCCAATTGTGTTTCTGATGCTTTGTCCTCGGCTTTGTCATTGTCGGCAAGCAAGATACTGTGTAGACTGAAGACAAAGATGAAGAAGACGAGCAGCACGATAGGATATGAGAAGTGCAATATTGTGAGTAGTCGTTGAGCAGTATGTTCGCCTACCCAATACCGATGGGCATTTGTGTAGAGTTCCGCCCGTGTTGGATCCATGATGAAGGATCCCGAACGAGTGGTCGGAGATCGAGGAAGGAGGAGGGGCGACAGGCGTGGAGAGAGAAAGACAGAGCGGAAGGAGAAGGAAGTAACGACTGATCAAGTAGGCAGGTATGGATATTCACTATTATTGCCACCGAGAAACAGTCAGCATCTCGTCTTTCCTCTTCCTTGCCACGCTGAGCAAGTTGACTAGGCAGCGATGGAAGATGCAAGAAAAGAAGAGAGCGACTCGACTACTTGTGCCAATGGTGCACGTCCAGAGTCAGGATACTACTAACTCTGCGCCGACGGGATCGACCACAAGTACTAGAGAGGGTAGCAAGCCGATGGGGCTGCTGGCTGTGGCGATCCCGGTCCGGACAACGTTCAAACCTTGTGAGCCTCCCATCCATCCATGTCCAACGCGTGCACGCAGCACTCTTTCAAAAACGTTAGAATGTCGGCTCAAACTGACACGCTACAGCCTACACCCCTCTCTGTGCTCACCGAGCTCATCTTATTTCGACTTTTCCCCTCCTTTTCAAGATCTGCCTTGCAGCTGATCTATTTAGGTGCTGTAGACAGATTCATCATCATGCACGCGACCAGTTACTTTTTGTTTTTCTCTCTCCTGCACTTTCGATGTTCAATTTGGCTATCCGTTTCACATGCTGCTACTATTGTTTTTAGCACAAATTCGGCATTAAAAGACTCCCGTCTGCCGCCGCTCCACATTTTGACTTGCTTGCTTGCTGCGCCTCTACCACGCGAATTGACCACCACATGACGATGAGTGACCATACTCCAAGTGCAACGCGTGTGCGTCGTCCCCTAAATAATTACATATCCTCCAATATGCAACAACGAAAACCAATAATAGCAATTGATCACAAAAACGTGTATCCGTTCGGAAAGTAGCAGACCTGGACCTGAAAATACAAAAAAATGATACAGGGTCAATCATATCGATAGCAGCTCTGCTTATGATTGCATGCAAGCACCACAAGGTGGCTGCAGCAGTACAAGTAAACATGATGCAGTGAAGTGTCTTCTGCAATGCACTGCAGCCCTAGTCCATCGCGCAAATCGCCACTAACCACTAGCTAACCATCCCGAAGCTTGCACAACTTCCCCCCATATGAATAAAGGGTCCTGTAGACCCTAGCTATAATAGCTCTCGAATAGTCAGGAACCCCTCCTTCCAATCATACATCATGCATACCATAATCGCGGAGACATAGACCGCTAGTTCGTCCCCCGGACGCGGTTTCCGAACCCACATTCATTGTTGTAACCAGGTTCATGTTTTGGCTTGCATGTGCCTTGTGACAGCTGAGAAAAGAAGGTGCGCCGCTGGGCTTACAAGCGTGAGACAAGTCTAGAATCTTTCAGGTCCCCTCCACACCCGGGAATCACCTGAGTGGTTCTGACATGTCTATAAACTAAGGTAGGTATCCGCACTGCAGAAAGTCTTTATCCATATGACTATGGACCGTTGATAGGTGTAACTCGCTTACCCTGAATCACTGTCCATTGAAGCTTGTCTATCTACACTTTAGGATTGCTTTGCTTCATCTGAGGCGAGGATTTAGTTTCACATGCTAACGTGTACACATACAAAGCATATAGAACAATGGAAAATGATTTGAAGAAACATGTGTACTGACGCCACGCTATGCACACTGACAACTAAAGCCAGCAAATGCCCAAGATAATTACCAGACCGAGATGGAAGACGATGAAGCTCGGCAATAATAGGAACGAAGGAAACAGCCAAATACAAACAATCACCTTGCGATATGCATCTCTAAACATTCCCGCACACACCACAACTACCAGAAACTGCACCAACCACCGTAGTGTTGACACAAGTTCTCGAGGTTGGTGGCCTCGCTCAGCAGCTTCTCCACCTGTTCTTCCACCAACAACTCGACATCCTTCTTGAAGTCGCGACCCGTGAGCTTCTCTTTGACTCTGCCCAGTACTTGCAATGCACGTGCATTTTGGACTTCCTTGCCATCATCGTTGGGCGCAGGAACAGCAGTACTTGGCTCGGGTGGTGGACGGACCTTGCGTCCACCAGGAGTACTGCGCGGTTGTCCATCGCTCAACTCACCCATAATTGAGGTGCGACGCTCTGATGGGAATGAGGGTTCGGGTGGTGAATTCTTGTTGCCAAGACGCCATGTGAGCAGAGGATCGTGGATAAACGCCTCGAGGACAGCAACTAGAGATTCTTTGTTCTGCCGCAGAACACGCATGGTGTGTTCACATGTGGTGCGGAAGCTGCCCTCGATATTGCTCACTTCCATTGCAAAGGTGAGCATGCGAGTAAGACGGAAAGGCACACGCTCGGGATACTTTTCACGATGCATGGCAACTTCGAAACAGTCACCGAAATCGATGTGGATAATCTTGCCTGTGTTGCGGTCAAGCATCAAGTTCGAAGGGTGTCTATCACCAAGACCCAGGATGTAACCGACCATTGACATGACGGCGAGGGAGCGTGTGTAATTCGTACGTCTCTCAAGCCAAGCTTCAGAACTCTTGCTCTTCAGCCATAGCACACGGTATAGGTCTTGGCCTGTGGTGTTATCCAAGGCATAACCAAAGACCTCAACCTTCTGCATAAGTGTGAGGTTGTCGTAGTCTGGTGCCATCTGAAGCATGATGCGATGCTCAATGTTGAGAAGAATTTTACGGCTCTCGCGGTAGTCTCTGATGAGTACGTGAAGGGTATCACTGTTAGGTACCCATCCAAGCAAACCTGATTGAGTAGATAAGGGAATCGCTGCATAACGCTGGATGTTGAGATGACGCTTCAGACACTCTGGGTCATTTGACAATAGCGTGTTCACAAGGCCGAACAATTGCATGACACGCTCGTCTTGACGAATATCCTCGTGACCTTTGACGACGTACTGATAAGTCACACCATCACTGCCGGTCAGGGTGAGTTTTCTCGGTCTTTGCTTGGACTGAATGACAGTTGAGACAGGATCGAAGGAGAGAATGCGGACAATCTCTTTACCACTCTTGTATGTTCCTGGAACAGCAAGCTCGAGATCGTGAACATTCTTCAGCTTAGGCGAGACATATTGCAGTTCGAGGTTCGATAGCTGAGGCAATTGTCGAGCAATGCGCTTGAACACACCATAGTACAGATCCCATGCCTGATTAAGGTCGCCAACCTCGTTTGTACGTTGGAAGTTCTTGCACCAATCACGCGCTTCAGCCAGGTCACGACCGAAACTCTGGATGAACGATATTTCTCTTAGAGTTTCAGGACCCTCGTCAAGCATGTGATGGAGAGGCTCAAGGGTGCGTAGCATGCCATCAATGTCATGATCACCAAAGTAGAGTCTCGAAGCCTCTTCCAGACCTTCGTGCCATTGTTCATGCCACAGAACCGCGATACGGATGAGTTCGTGACTGACGACAGCTGCTTGTCTGCACAGATTGGGACTGTGTTGCTCCATTGCAGTCATGACTTCCTTTGCCGCTCCTGATCGTTCTCTGTCCTCAGATTTGATGGACACAGTCAATGGGTAGACAAGTGCTTGAGGATGAGCACGGCCAACTTCACACAACAGACGATGAATTGCGTCCTTGACTAGTCTCTTGGGCTGATTGATACGAGCAATAAGTTGAGGAATGACTTCGAGCCAAGTGTCAATGCTGACTGTAGTAACACCTTGAGTGACAGCGGATGTGACCTCTTGGTGCTCGCCATGGTTGAACCAAAGCGTCAAAAGACGCAAAGTGTCCTGCAATGAGCTTGTTGAGGAGAGCGCGATCGACTTGAAGAATCCTTGAATGGCTGGTACGACATAATCGTGAATGTAGCGAGTCTGAAAGACGCTGCCGTCTCGGTCTCTGTTGTTGGTGAGTGCTGTCACAACCTCGAAGTTGGCCAGAGCCCAAGCGTGCCACGCCTTGTACCAATCCTGGTTGTAATGGGTCGCAGCTTTGTAGGAAGATCTTATTTCATGTACACGGTGTGCATCCCACTCACCGCGCATTTGCATACTAAGCCAGTCACCTTGTTTGAGGTAGCATCTGGCAAGCAACTTCTGCCAATCGGCCAGCTGAGCCATATCCTTTTCAGAGACTTGAGGGTTGACACCGGCAGCTGGGAATTGCGTGCCGTTAACGCTGTTGGCACCGTTCATACCATTCATTCCATTTGTAGTAGGATTTGTAATGGCAAGTGTGCGTTGTTCGTAGTCCATGCGCAATCTCTCTGTGAAATCCTTAAGTCCACTCAGAGCCCCAGATGAGTAGCCGTTCGACCACATGTATTTGTAAACAGCATACTGAACTGGGTAAGGCGCATGCAGGGTTCGTTCTTGACCCTCAGGTGTCATCAAACTTCCTTGCCAACCAAGCAGGGAGTTGAGAGACTTCTCAGCCAGGCCGTTACGTTGTGCCTTCCGGCAGATGCTTGCGAACTTGATGTACATTTCTGCATTTTCTGGGGGCGAGATGACAAGAGCGCGAACCTTGAGCATCCTCTGCCAGACCTCAACATTCCTTTGACAGCCCTTGAGACGCTTGGTCCAAGTCGAGCGCATGCGTTCTTGCTTATGAGGATCACTTGAGCTTTGCTTATACGCAATGATTTCCTCGAGCTCCGCAAGCATCTGAACTCGTACGATAACACTGTACGCTCGTGTGTAGGATTCACCCAGCAGTGCGCTGAGCTCTGTATCCAATCCTTCTCTAGCTTTGTTGATGTGTAGCTGTGCATCGTCGAACTGGTTTCGGTGGATTGACAAAATGGCGCCAAAGAAAGACCTGTCGGGAGAGTGCAGTTTCATGACAGATAGATATCCGTCCATAAGTTCCCACTGACCCATGCCCCAAGCAGCAGCAGCGGCTAGGGCAGCAATAGATTTGCGGTTTTCTGATGATGCGTGCATCCATTTCTCCTGAGCAAGAGATGACAATACCTCCCACTCACCCAAAGCGTGGAGACAGCGCATCTTGCCCATGATGACCTCGAACGAATCCGGCTCGTCACGTTCACGTCTTTGATATGCTGTGAGTGCTTCCTCCCAGCGTTGCAACTTTTCGAACCAAGTCTCCTTCATTTGTACATCGACGTAACCTTGCGCCTTACGCAGAATACCAAAAGCAGCATCAGTCTGTTGAAGCTGATTGTTGATACTGATCAACGCCTCCACGTTGCTGGCATTTTGCTCAGCATTGAACTCAAGCTCCTTGTAGTGAAGTGCTTTGGCGAAAGCGTGGCATTTGCCAGCGTACATGCCAAGCGTACGGACATCAATGGGTAAAGCTTTGTCGTCGTGCTCCATGAACTCGGCGAGGTTGAGCAGGATCTGCAAGATCTCGGGAGGAATGTGAGGCGATGTCAACGCAGTTTCGATCGAACGAACCAGCGATTCTTGGTAGTGATCATACAACTCCGTCCAACAAGACACAAATGCAGAATTGAAAAGCTGTCTGGCGAGTGGAGTATAAGAACTGGCTAGTTGCGAGCATGATCGAAGAGCGTTCTGGGGCGATTCTTTCAGCAACTCCAGAGAGAAGCGTCTCATCCATTCGTGCCAATCTTCCTTGGTAGACTTCGAGTTGGCAGCCCATGCAATCTTGAGATGCTGCTGGTTGACAGCCAACTTGCGATTATCGACGCCTCTCTGGACCTCTTCCGATGCAGAGGTCTTATATCTCTCATCTGGACTAAGATCTTGCGGTAGAGGTTCACCTTTCTGTAGCTTGCTCACGATCAGAGCATAATTTTGGTGGGGTACTTTGTGAGTAACAACCACTTTGTTAATGGTAGGGATGAAATGAATGTAGTCAGGCCCTAATTGGAAGATAAGAGCACAAAGAGTGTCAAGAGCAGTCTGTTTAAGCCCGGCCTCATTGCCAGCCAAGACTCTTGAAAGAGGATGGATGATCTTTGCTGCAAACTCCGAAATGTTGACATGCCTGGAAAGCTTACCAATTGTCTCGATGGCTAGTTTTCGGATGTGTGGAGGCTGGCCTGGCTTCTCAAACATACGTACAATGACGGGAATAATGAGGTGCATGTATTCTTCAGCGCTCGAACCAAAGACGAGGAAGGCATGCAACACTCTTTCGGATGGTAGACGTCGTGGTGTAATGTCGTGATCAAGGACACCCAGCATCAAAGGGAGAACATTGGCCAAGTAAATCTTGAATTCACCCTCAAGCGATTGTGCGATGGACTCGATGAGCGATAGCATGGTGGCTTGGTAAGGAGAGTTGACCGCCCAGAAATCTTGAATTGTCGTCAGGATCTCCGGCAGGAATGGTCTGATGTGTTGGCGGACGATCTCAACCAACTCACTGAGGTTGTTGAAATACTTCTCGATATTACCAGCAGGAGAATTTCTAATGACCAACAGGATACCTGGAACAACTAACCCAAGGAAGTTGACACACTTCAATCGCATGGTTCGGTAGATGCTCATGACAGCCTCGACTACGGCAGCGTGATGTTGGGATAGAGTCTGCTCCTTGAGCAGGTCCAACAAAGTGTTGATGACGATGGTGGGGTAATAATCCTCATTTGAAGGAGTAGTCCCTTGCATGATCAAACCAACATCAGTGACGCTTTGTGATTCGGTGACAAGATGGGTCTCGGACGACTGCTCCATGACTTGATGTCTGTACGGATCCAGAGCACCAAGAATACCCATGAGTCGGATGGTCTCCTTACGGAGATCACCAGGAGGTTCATGCTTGACAATGTGCACCAGGATGCCCAGTAACTCTGGGTGCTCAGTGTATGGGTCGATGACATATCCAGAATTACTGGCAAGCTGACCTAAGGTCCTGAGAGCTGCCCGACGCTTCGCTGCTGAGCTTAGGTCTTGTAAGCTTTCGATAATGACTTTCATCAGCTCAGGCACGTATTTGACCATTTCATCGCCTCCGACTGTGGCCAAATCACCAATGGCCTTGAGAGTGGACGAAGCCACGTCAGGGTTGGGATCTTGAGCCTTGGGAAGAAGCACAGTAATCATTGGATCCACATAAGGCTTGATCAGCTTCGACGAGGATCCAACGAGATGACTGATGAGTCTGGCGCTTTCCTCTTTGTTTCGAACATTATTCGAATACTCGATTTCTGTCAGTAACTGGATCAAAACCTTGCGTAGTGATGGGAAGACATATGCCGGGTTTACAGCTGTCAGACGACCAATAATGGTCATGGCTGCTTCCCTGATGCCAAAGTTCTCGTCGTTCAGGGCGAGGAACAGCGTGCGGACGTTCTCGGCCTTTGCGAGATGACGGTCGAAGCGAGCATCCAAGGAAGCAAGAACTGTCCTTCGGATCTCTCCTTCAGGATCGGCGACGCCGACGGTAAGAAGCTTCTCGATGACATCGCTGACGACCTGGATCGAGTAGTGGCTTGTCTGGTAAACTATAGGGTCTCTGACGAATAGTTGACAGCATGTAAGAGCAGCGGCTTTACGGATCTCGGCGTCATCGTCCTCCACATAGCGAATCGCGACATCTCTAACGAATTCATTCAGGACGTGGCCCGAAAAGTCAAAACTGCCGAGCGTGTAGAGAGCAAGCGCTATCTGCTGTCCCTTGTGGTCCAGATTTTGAGGGTCCTGCTGGTCTCGAACTTCTCTTGTAAAGATTTTGGGCAACGGAGTGTTATGTGTCGGGTGTCCAGGAAGAACAAAAGGCTTGCCACAAAGAGTGAGACTCAGTAGATCGAGGAGCTTCTCCTGGATGATGGGCTTGACAGGCGGGATGTAATGAGCCATGTCTACCAGAGCCTGCGAAAGAGCATCGCTCAGACCGCAGGCAAAGATTGGATCAAGAAGAGCTTCCATGTACTTGCTGAGAGTCTGGCCCACTGCTATGGAGATCATACTGATACACTTGAATATAGGGGCTTCGTCGGTGTTCTTAATGCGGGCTTTGACGCTGAGGGCTTCTCGAATATGCAGCAGAATGTTGTCGAGGTAGGGAGCAATCTGACTGCCCACGGCATTTGCAACACTTCCAATTGCGATGAAGGAAGCATTGCGGTCCTTGGGAGATTTAAGCAAGCCTTGAAGATGGGACATGGAACGATGAATGTAGCCGTTACAAAACTCCTTGGGAGCGTATCTGGCAAGAATGGGAATAATGTTGACGACTTCTCGTCGAATCAGCGGATCACGGTGCTCGCGGTACGACAAGATACGTTCGCAGGCTTCCTTGTAGCGAGGGCCGTGCATGAACATGCCTCCTTTTTGTAGCAGCTCTTTGAGTGCCAAGAGGGAACCGTGGATAGCCTCGACTGTGTTGTGCTGGAAACCTTTGTCTATCTCTTCATAGGTCCTGGTCAGCCATTTTTGACGGGCTTGGGGGTCTCTGGCCATGAGGATCTCGAAACACTGGCTGATGGTGCTGGCAGCGGACTCGCGGATCATGACCTTGGGATCGCGCAGAGCAACCCAGATGACCTCGAAGATATCCGGGATCCAGACATGTAGCAGGGTGGGAGAGCTCTTGGCTAGTTCGTAGAGGTTGAGGACGGCTGAGAAGCGGCGATTCTCGTTTCGTTCGATCTGGAGCCATTCAAGAGCGACCTTGACTTCGGCATCAACGAGTTCGGCGGTCAGAGTACCTCCGGGAGAAACAAGGTGGCCCAGAGTCTTGGCTGCGACGACCATGGCAGCAGTGTCGTTGCCCGTCATGACCTTGCGCAGAATGGTGTGGAAGCGGGTCGTCTTTTGAGCGGCATCGTCACCCTTGAAATCGATGAGCTGTGAGAGAGCGTACAGGCCACCGGTGCGTTCGTGTGTGTCTGCGCCGTTCTGGATGAGGTCGGTGATGCGCTTGTTGACGTCGACATAGTAGGGAGCGAAGTTTTGTGGCAGTAGTTCTGAGTGGCCGTGTGGTTAGTTTGGGTGCTGTTGACAGGTACATTGGATAGCTATGTGTGGCGCATACCTCGATGAGCAGCTTCTACGTCGTGTAGAAGTGTTTCGGCGGCGTGCAATCGTCTCTCGTCACGCCTGTGAGGATAGCATTAATGTCTGACCATGTCATAGCGGTTCTTGACTGGTGTATACCGTGATTTGAGCTCTTGAATGGTGCGCTCAAGCGCATCGCGGTAGGCTTGAGCCATGTTGAAGGCCGGCCGCGCTGCTCACACCAAGTTATGCATCCAACTCAAAGCGTCCGAATCTGCGCTTTATCTATGATGTCTCGGCGAATGCTCTGGTACGAGCGAGAGGCGGTGGAATGAGAGAAGTATGGATGTGTAACACACAGAACAGCCTTGTGACCTCTGGCAATTCTGGCTGCTGCTGTGGAGTACAGCAAGTAATTCCAGTATGCGTTCACTCCCTTGCTTGCGACAAGTCATGAGTCCTCAGTCCCCCCAATTGCGGGGCAGCCGGCCGACTGTGCACGACCAAGCACGATTTCTCCAAAGGTCCTTTCTCCCTCCACCATTCTACCACTTCTTCAGCCCATTTCTGACTCTCTCCGTCGCTTGCTTCGATTCCGATCCAGGTTGCTGATTTCTATCATAAGATTGTAAAATTTCATCCTGCTCTCTGGGGAATCCCTCCCAGAGACCAGGACTGGCCTTTGCCTCTATCACTATACCATAAAAGGACTTGCCTTCAACATTATCAAGATGATCTGATAGACGGTACTCTAGCAAAAGGCTAGCATAAATCGGAAACGTGTCTTTGTAGGTAAATTTTGGGTCTCGATCAGTTTGTGCCTCTAGATGTGAGAGTCGAATCGGCATCGTTCCTTCCTCTTCTAAAATTTGGTCATTCCTTCCTCTTTGAGACAATATACAGCTCTTTCCTCTGCAGATAGTAGGTCATCTCCTTTCTATACTAGATAGTGAGTCCTGCCTTCTTCTGAATGATAGACTGCTCGATCCTCTCTCAGATGCCTGATCGTTCTTTCCTGTGTAATAGCAGGTCATTCTATTCCCCAGAGGGTAGGTCGTACCTTTCTGTGCAGATGATGGTTTGTTCTTTCTTCCCTTACAGAGTAGCTCGATCTTCCTCCTTCTACATGGCATGTCGTCATTCCCTCTTTCAAACAGTAAGTCAAGTTGTTCCTTCCTCTTTCCTTCTTCCGTATAGCATATAGTCCCTCTCAATTTCTCTCGGACGGTGGAGCGCACTTTCCTCTTGTCGCTATCAAGTAAGTCGGTCTTCTTATTTCTTCTTTGGCCAGTCGCCCCTTCCTCTTGAAGATATCGGCTCGCTCTTTTCTCTTGTAGATCTTAACTCGCTCCTTCCTTTGCAAACATCTAAGCCGGTCTTTCTTTCCTTTTTTTTTGTTTGACACGTCGTTTCTTCTTTGTTAGATGAGTAAGCCGGTCTTTCCTCCGTTCCAAGACATAGATGGATGTCCTTTTGAGTAACAATGAATTTCAATGCAAACCGGAAGACGAGTTCATGTATTTCGCATTCTTTGGGGAGCCTGGTGTATCACTATTGCACTGATGCTGGTCTGCCAGGCTATGAAGTGCGGCGGAAATGCTGGAGTGCAGTCGACAATGTAAATAGTATGATCAACGCATTACAATAGCATATGAGAAACTTCCCAAAGGAGAGGGATGGTAAACGTAACCACCTGACATCTGTGAGGAAAACAGAAAGTACTCGACGCAGACGCGCACCCAATAGTGTTGTTTCTTGTCAAGAACCTTCTGTTCCTGTACAAAGTAATCAGAATCGACGAAGACATTGATCTTCTTTCCCAAGTTTCTGACACGTGTATTGGTAGCAAGCCTGTCTCTGTATTTCTGTTGAGTGTCATCATCTTGCTTTACTCTCGAAGTTTCACATTATCCAGCACGCGCGGCTTTGATGGATGCCACAAAGCAGAGGCATGGCTGCATGGAGAACCCAACTGCTTCGAAAAATCTAAAGCTCTTGACGCATGTCATCTAGCAAGCCTCACCGCTATATCTTCTGAATGGTTGCTCCATGGAAAGCGCCAAGCGAGAAAAGAGAAGAAAAAAGATAGAAAGAGATGTCTTCATGACGCTGGGTACCACAACGACCCCAGGACCAGGATCAAATTGATTTCTCCTGCAGGTTCGCTAACAAGCGTAACGAATGTGTTTTTGAACGTCAGACGGGAATCTGCAGAATGTAATCCTCTATAGTGCACTTGCGCCAACGATTCTTTGTTGGTCTTGGAGCCTTCGACGACGAGGACGGATAAACTGGCATGGAAGGAAATCGATTTGAGCAAGGGTGTCACGCCGCGAGTCGCACGCAGCGTCATGACTTTTTGAATAGCACATTGCAGATAGTCTTCAAACCTTTCCTCGGCTAGAGAGTTGTCATCAGAGATAGTATTGTACAGAAAGTCAAGGTGGGGTGGTGGACTGTCTGATCAGGGACAAAGCATGCGATCAGAGTTGTCGTCATCCCCAGAAACATCAATGTGAAACGTGGACGCGGGACCAAAATTCCTGGGAGCCACCAAAGTAATCAACACCCTGGCATCTTGGGTGGGTCTCTATGCGATGGAAAAAAGGCTTGTTCCAGCCATGAACACACCTCATGACATGCACGGTGGGCAGAATTGCTTGTTAGCCAGCCACTCAAATGCTTGTTCGTCTAAGCGAGTATCAAACAGATGGTGACAGCAGTCTTCCCTGCACCCTGGTGGGGATCTGTACACTCTAGCCGTTGAAAAGACTCATCATTCAACAAAGTAGGTTGTGTTCAGTCGATCGTGGCGGTTGTACATTGATTGATGTGACGGCGGGAACGGCATCGATGTAAAGATGTAATGCAGTAAATAGTAGAGAAGCATCCCTATAAGAATGGAGCAAAATCTCAGCAACGTAGCATTCTCTTCTTACCACAACTCACATCTTGATCAATCACCATAAATCAGCATCACAATCTCAAATCACATCTTCAACATTCTCCAACATGTATAACACTCTTACCCTGTTGACCGCTGCCGCTGGCCTTGCCTCTGCATCATACAAGGCATCTTTCACCCAGTACGGCTCGACCGACACCTGGGGTTCCGGTAACTGCAACGTCAAGACCACTGCCTGTGGCTTCTATACTTCGGTCAGTCTTCTCAGGCACACATGCATTACAACCTAGCGCAATGCTGACTAGCCGCGTGCCAGCCGGGCTACTCGGCCGCCGTCTCGCAGAACGAATTTGGCGTGGGCAGTGGCGCCGGAGCGGGCCCTGCCTGCGGAACCTGCTGGAAGTTGACGGCCAACACTGATAGTTCGGGTAACAAGCTCAGCAACGCCGGCAACAGCATCGTCGTTCAGGTCACCAACCTCTGTCCTGCCGACAGCAACCCCTTGTGCGCCCAGAATGGATTGAGTGGCACCAACCAGTATGGAGCCAACCTGAACTTCGATCTTTGCATCGACAGCGGTGCTTCCAAGGCCTTGTTCGGAAACTCTGGTGTTGGATTGGCAGTGGGTAACGCCGAGGAGGTCAGCTGCTCAGAATGGAGCGGCACGGTCGTGCACTAAATGGCCTTGATGTAGTGGAATCAAGAAATAGGCAATGAAGCTCGCTGGTCGAGGCAATTGAAAATCTTGGGTATCACATCTTGTCTTGTATTGACGGAATCGTTTGGGAATGTCATAGCAAAGATTGCACTTTAGGTACGAGGTATACCTAGTCATTGAGTAGCCAGATGTGTTGTGAGACGATATGTTTCAGCAGGCGGAAACAGCATGTACTACGAGTCAATCCGAGACGAAATTGGTGAGATTGATTCAGGGTCCAATCCAGTCTCCGAACAGAAAGGGATGAATGGTAAAACGATGGTTGAAGTCGATCAAACCAAGAAACATGGCAATCGTAGACGGTACATGTATGGTATGTTGATATTGAAGAGTGGCAGGGACGGTAAAAGAGGACGACCAGAGGTGATGTAGCAGTATTTTTGGTCGCGGGCAGTACGAGCGAGTAATACGAGATGGACGTTGGGAAAGATCAAAGCCAAAAATAGGCAGGTAGTGCCAAGGACGACGGAAGGCGCGTCCCAAACATTGAATGATTGCCGTCTCTCCCTTGTGGCAGTATCCGTAATAGTAAAGTCATGGCTGGTCTGAGACTCTAACACCGTCCATTTTTCTCTTGATCGCGTCTTCGGCCATTAATTACCCATTATTCTTGACGTTTGACCCCATCCTAACACAACCAGTCACCGCCTTCACTCAAGGCCCGTCGTTCGCTACCTGTTACGAGAAAAGGCAGACGATTACGCACGCAGCATCAACAAGAAACCCATCGCCTCTTTGCCCAAGGGCAGAAACACCCTCGACAACCTAATCTTGTGTGCCACACATACATCCATATACACACGCCCAACATGCGTCCGGCACAGCTCCTCTCGTCTATTCTCGCCATTTCTGCTCTCAGTGCAGCATCTTCCCCATGGTCCGACACATTTAACCTCAAGGCCATTCGTGCCGTCGACGACTTTCTATATCCACGAGCCGATGATTCGGGTAAGAACAAACACATTCGCTTCGGTGGCTACAGAATGATTTCTAACGACATGTCCAGCAGCAAAAACCACAGAGGCCGCCGCAGCGTCAACCGCCGAGTCAGCAGCACAGTCAACAGCCCAGTCGTCAGCAAAGATATCCGCCGCCGAGTCTTCTGCCGCGGCCACCACCGGCTCCGACAAGAGTGCGGCAGCTTCTTCGGGATCCGCCTCGCAGACCGGAGACAATAAGTCTGATGCCTCAGAGACGGGCAAGTCGACGGCTAAGAGCAGTGGCAAGGGTGGAAGCAGCACCAACAAGGACAACAAGACGAAGACATATGGCAATTCTGTCGGCTATGGTGGCATTAGCATGGTCACCCCGAACGCTCAGTCGCAGTCGACCTTCTACAAGGTTGGCGACTATGTCACCTTTGCCTGGAACATGACTTCGTTGTCCATCACCCCGAGCGCTGTCGACATTCTGGCTTCTTGTCAACGCAATCAGGCCACATACACACTCGCTCTCAACCAGTCCGTCTCGGCCAGTACTGGCGCCATCACTTGGGACACTGGCGCCTTCCAAGCTAGTGCCACCACTCCCTTGCTCACAGAAACATACACACTCATCATCATGGACGCCGCTCTACCAGCTGTTACCGCCACTGCTGCCTACGGAGGTCTGCCACCTTACAACCAGTTCCGCTTTGGCATGTATCTCAAAGAGCCTGACTATCAGAACATCTCTGGCGGTGATGCTCCCACATTCGAGTGTGTTACCTGCAAAAGTGCAGCCAGCTCGCTTGAAAGACAAACCCTTGGCTTCTTGTTCGGTATCGTTGCCATCACAGTTGCCACATTCACTTGCTTTGTCGGAGGAGCTGGTGTCGTCTTTTAGGTGAAATTGAAAAAGTTGATCACATGTCAAGGAGTATTTTGGAGGGCTATTTGCATTGGGCAGGCGTTCTTGAAATTTTCGGAAACATATGTGCTTCAGCTGTGCATGCTTACTTGTTGATACTTTTCTGTTCGCCTCGATTTAGCACTGAATACACGTTTGAATAGGCAGGAACGTTCTTGTGGTCTGACACTCATTTGACTTAGATCGGCATTAGGCGTGCATTGGCGTAGTAGAGGACGGCTTTAGGGGTACGAATGCCTATCCACCTTGTCAGTCGATTTGCGAAAAGTAGTGGAAGCGATGCATCGTCCTTGCTCCAAACCTAATAATCCTTCTTTTCCTCATCCATCTTCTCGCAATCACCACACAATACATTGTTGCCCTTTTGCATGCTGGATCCATCTGCAGACGACCAACCGAGGGTTGGACTTGATTCCATCGCTCGGGTAATTTTCGTTATAACCAAATTTACGTGCCACATGTTACTGTGCGACAGTACTATATAACAATGACGAGAATAGAAAATTTGACCGACGAGGTTCGACGTTCTACAAATGCAACTTCATACTTGCCATTGAGTTCACTCTCGACGCCAAACATGAACTCAGCCTGAGACTCACAAGCTCGCTCACGTTAGCTAATTTCAGGTGGTGGACGACATTCTGTGGCCTGCAACCTCGCGACCATGACACGATTTGCGAACCGAATGACTCCGATCAGAAAATATGTGAGAAAGTCAATATACAAACCTAAACGTGCTACAATACTATGGAATAGAACCGATCGCTCGTGGAATGACAGGAGTAGGGATCAGAGAGACCAGAAACAAGTCTGGATGCAGCTAGGACGTTGGTTCCAGGACATGCCGTGGCACACTTCCTTTGAAATTATACATGCCGAGATAGAAAGACTGGATCGATCAGCTCACTCAGAGGTGCAAAGTCTACTAATGAAGTATGGCCCTCTACACCTCGCTTACTTAACCAAGAAAACCGTCTATAACTTTCGCCATGGACATGATACTACTACTTATGTCGTTCCAACAACACAGATCGATGTCGGATCATCTGCGAACAATGAAACTGAACAAGATCCTTCCAATAGAGACAGCCTGCAGCTCGTGAAGTTCGTGCCTTGGAAGCTCTCTCTGGAAGAAAGTCCTGCACATCTTGCGATCCCAGAAGAGATAGCGGGCACCGAAGCTATGGGAAAAGAATCCACAAGCAGGCGGCTCAGAAAAAGACGCAAGGAAACACTTCGTACGACGTCCTCCGACAATTCGTTCGAGTTTAGTGATAGCTCGCCCTTCTTTGAGGAGTCTCAAGACGTTCCAGAAGCAATGGACGAATCACATACAACTCATTCGACCCTTTTGTCAGACAAGTACGGAATCTCAAAGAATGGCGAAATGAGCGAAGAAGAGGGAAACATCGCGAACGGAGACACTGTTGCGTCAACACTCAAATCTTACAACCCAGCATCGCCTGATATGGAGGATAGCAACTCGACGTCTGGGAGGAAAAACATCGGCCTAGGCGCTTTTGAAGAAGAACAAGAAGAACCATCACCCAAAACATCGCCCAACCTCAAGAGAACTACTGTCCCAACGAAATTCAAGACCGAAGCGTCTGACTCGCTCACATTTCAAGAAAAACCTGCGATCTCATCTACATTAGATGGCGGACAGATGCAGTTAGATGAGCTGTTCTATACCGTGCGAAAGCTCTTCCCAGACGAGATTCCTAGGCACATTACGACTTCCCCCTCTTTGCTTCTCTATCTGGATTCACATGCGAACCCGATGGTCAGGAAGCTTGTTGAAGACTGCAGTCCTTCTGAAGCTAAAAAACGCACAATCTTCATACACGGAATGAGAGTGTCCAGATTCTTCAGACCCAAATATCAAAAAATTAAAGACTTCCGTACCGTTGTTCTTACAGCGATGGAAGACACTGCAGGATTAAAGTCACCAAACAGCCAATTCCAGGTTGCAGTCAGAGACTTCATGCAGAGTCTATCCCCTTTGGTGCCGCCGGAAGTAGGTTTTTCACTCGAGATCCATCACAACTTCCAGACCCAAACACAGGACCTTTCACGTCTGGTGGAACCAGATCCTAAAGAAAATATTGAGACTGTATTGGGAACGACTGTTGTATCTCAGCCAGAAGACGCTGGTCTTTAGGATACTTGTAATCAGCCAGATCAAACGCAAACGGGAAGTAGCCTGGATGCTGGAGGAGCTGTGAGTGTGAAGGTCGATGATCAGAGTGCGCAGCTGGACGAAGTCAGAGATGAGGAAATCTTGGACTCAAAATCCGGAGAACTTATAGTCGATGAACCCAGCAGCAGCAGAGCAGAAGAACCTGGTATATCTTCACAGAAACCATCCATGCTTCGAATTAGAACTCGTCAAGAGTATCAGCGGCTCAGATCTGAGTCACGACAGCAAATCGAGAAACTGCTTTTGTCTAGCATCGAGGTACCGCAAGAGCAGCTTCGTTACGCAAACACAACCATACCTCCAGTTCCGACTTTCTTTCTACCGTTCAAAGCGCAGCATCTCATCTCCCAACGCCTGCAAGGAATTTACGAGCAAATGTGCTTCGACTTCTGCAATCGAGTATGCCCGTCCACGTTGATGGGGAGATGCGGAATGCTACCGGTCGACTGTCCTCAGGCCCTGGAACTGACGGATTATGCTGCGAGAATGGTAAACAATGTCCACAGACTCCCTGAGGAGGACTTTGAGAAGCTGCCACTAGAGTTCGCTACATATTTGAGCGAAATGGTTGAGTTTCGCCATGCAACCGTTCACAGACAAAGAATTCCCGTCCAACGTCTCTTTCGATTCTTTTGGAATGCCAGACACTTGGCCAGATTGTTGGAAGACAGAAAGGCTGATGAGTCTCTCAGACCGCTGGACAAGATGTTGAACATGGTCACAAGGCAGCTCGTCAGTAACAAAAGACTGCTGGATGAGAGCTTGCTTGGTACTTTGAAAAGGCTGTCAGAAGAGCGCGCAAAGCTGGACCGTATCGAGCGTGAGGCAATCCAGAAAAGAGTCACAGAAGATGAACAATTCAAGGCTCTCCAGGTCGAGAAGTTGTATCAGAGATGGCCAACCTTGTTGCAAGAGAAGAAGACGGGATCATCGTCAAAGGCGGCTCAACATAATGTCACAAAACCATCTACATCCGATTTGAATGAAGACCATTTTTCCTCCACGACTGGACATATCGATACTACATTGCAAGTCTTGCAGCCGATGGACAATCAAGCCTTAGAATCGACATCACAGCAAGCCCTACAATCAAGATCAGAGCAAGTCTCGGAAGCAACAGTAGAACGAGGCCCCGCCGACCAGACCGAGCATCCAGAAGGTTCGGTGCTCGAACCAGAGGCAAAAACATGTGAACCATGAGTTGAAAACCCTCTTGACGTCGACGCAGTATCGCTACCATCGGCAGCAATGGAAGGGAACCCGATGTCCGAGGCTAGGGGCCAATTTTTGGAACCATTTTCCAGTTCCTGAAATAAAGATGATCCCGGTACTTCTTGACATTCCTCTAATGAAGCTACATAGTACGTACACAGTCCGAGTATGAATATCAATGTCAGGAGAGCATATATAGAACAAGAAAACAGCATAATACGAAAAGAATCATGTATCATCGTACTTACTCGTCGTCCAACTTGCCTGAACGGTAGGAGAACCTTACAATAAACGGGAGCAGTAGAGCATGTATCGATCAATTTTTCCGACTCATCTTTCGAAGAGACATGGAACAATAATCCGATATGCTAACAAACTCGGTGACCACCGATGCCACCGAGCAAAGGAAGTCTAGAATCCATATACCACCACCGAGCCAGATTCTAGACTCTCTATCTATAAGCGAGGGAGGATCATTTGATCAAGCTCTCTCGCTCTTCTACGCACGTTAGACAGAACAGAGAAGAGCATCAGAAACATATCGTTGTGTAGCTTAGTGTAGAACTACGGACGACACTCTCCCGCCAACCCTCCATAGATCGTCGTTTTCTCCGCTCTCTTCACCAACCAAAAAACGATCGTCAGGGGAAAGATAGACTCTTTTTTTCTTTTTTCCCCCTCTGTTTTTTCTTGCTTCCCTTTGGTCTGGGGTTGACTCGGGGGTTTGTGATCTACAAGTACATCTTCCAGTACCGAGCCGCTTTCTTGACCAAGATTTGTAAAACCAAGTAAAATTCTCGCGGAGCAAAGGAAGCATATTTGGTAGGGAAAAATTTGGTCTGGATGTGTAGAATGTCTTGAAGTCGTGTAACGGTGTCAGGTGATATCTCTTACCTACACTAAAACGTCCATCTATGCTGAACCACCTGTTTTCTTTCACTCCACAAAAATTTCTAACGTACGAAGGAGTGGTGTGGTGGATACGAGCTCCAGGCTCGATAATTTGATGCATAATACGAACTTGTCTTACAAACAAAAGTCTCATGAGAAAGTTCGTACGAAGCAGGACACGTGTATACGGAGGCTTGGTTATTCTTCTTGATGTTTGGAAGATAAACAGAAGCTTTGGTGGGCTTGGCGGGTTGTCTGGTATAGCGGAGTTCGGGCCGATGATACATGGTGCTTTGTTTTGTACTACTTTGCTTAAGCTATCTAGCTAGGTCTTTTGTTGATGCGCTTTGCCTGGGTAACGCAGAGTGCTGTCTGTGAAACTTTTTTGCTTTGGTTGACCGTACTTTCTTTGACCGTACATTCTCTGCTTGACCGTAAGTTGTTGAAGTTGATTGTCGTATGTTGAGGGGATCATCTTGTTACGTGTTTAAAGGCTTGGCTTCACGAATACTATACTTGTGGATCCTGTGTAGTGTTGGGATTCATTAGTGTATAGGTCTTTGTCTAAGTACTGGATGTCTATCGACTCGTTTGTGGATGTCGATAGATGAGAATTAGGCAGCGGTGTTTCTAGAAAGCTTGATATTGTCGATTGTTGTGGCTGAGGTTGGGCTTGGCTTTTAGATGAGGCCTTGGAGCGTTTAAATTGATTGGGTAGCGATACGATATTATAGATGGAGGAGGCTGAAACAAGTCTGTTCTTCTATCTGTGTAACCAGCTGGAATGCGTGGCAGAATAGAAAGCCTGAATGTTATCTCAAAAGGCCATGATCGAGATGTGTTCCGTTGCTTGGTAGATGGCTACAAGGACAGACGAGATGAGAGGACTCCTGTGACGTGGATGAGGACCTTCTAATCAAATTGTAGGGGATAACATGAGCATGTAGTGGAATGTGCAAAACTCATGTCACCAACCTCCTGGCATATGTCTAATGAGCTTGCATACCGCCTAGCGTACTGGCCATGCAGGTCTCATCATACCGACGTGGATGAAGCAGAGTGTTTCAATTCGAAGACTGCTCGAGGGTAGTAGCAAAGACATGCGGTGTGTGTGCATAGTTTACAAGCAACAGTAAGATTGAATATCGTTTTTCCACTCGAATCAGAATTCCAGATTGCTGGCTGCAGCCAGGAAAAATGTGCAAGAACTTACGAAGCTGGTCATAATTATGGAATCAAGCGACCCCTGCGTTTTTGCAATATCATGCCATGTCAGCCTATGCACACACCGCCAACTCACGATATCCACACGTGGGATGAATGCTTGGTCTATTGCTTCGACTTGACAGCTGCATGCAACCAAATCGTTGCGGTGAAGAGGAAAGAAAAAGAAGGCATGTAGGACGAAAACACCCGTGTGGCTGCTCCTTGGTTCCTCATGTGAGGTCCAACCGAACCGCTGGGATGTCGTCCGTTTGTGCAGAAAAGAAGCCCTACGGCGCGCGGACGGTCGGGAGACGTTTCGTATGGCTGCAAGATCTTCTCGCTAGCCTGCAAGATCATTGGGATTCACATATTAATGAGGATCGCAAATAGACGAGGAGGTTTTTGGCTTGACGCGTCGACTTCTTTCTTTACGAGTAACATCACTCGGTTCCACTTGAAGTCATCATCAATCAATGAGAAAAGTGCCAGCTTATCGATTGTTGAGAATTTTTGTTGGGTGGTCGCATGTAAGACTTCTGTTTGCAAACAATATTGTCGAAAGAGAAAGTCCACACGAGGACAAAGAGAGAAACAACCAAACAACGTGACTGCTCGCGTTTCGAGATGCATGGTTTGAGCCTTTGAGGCGGCGGGTAGAAACTAAATTTACGGCCCGTTGCTAGTCAACTGTGGCTCCCTCTGGGGAAGCGGCGGAACAAGTAAATGATCTGAGCAGTCGCAAAGCCACCATCAGAAACAAGAAAAAATTGATACGATCTCCCCGAAAGGCATGAAAGAGTGCAAGAAAAGGGATGCGTGTTTTGACGTTTGACGTGAATCGTGCGTCTATGACCCTCTTTTGCTAAAGACATAAGTATCCCCTCCACTCCATGATATCTGCAGGTTCTAGCCCTTCTTTCTGTCGCTCTTGATATTATTCGTGCTGTTGCCTTATTCTTTGATCAGAAGCCACAACCTTATCCCACGTTCTTGACTCAGACGGTACTGTCTCTTTTTAGACTACCAATCATTGCTGCCTGTCCACCTACATCGTGCTGCCTGAAACGACACAGACAACACACACCTCGTCATTACCATATCTCTCTAATATCCTATTAATTACTGCTCTTCCGTCTTTGAGAGACAGCCCGTGGTGATCATACAAAACTCCCAGCTCCACATCGAATCGCTTCCAGACCTCGGCTTCATATCGAGATAAGATCTTCAAAAGGACGGAAGGTCGATATTTTTCGTGAAGCACACCAAATCCCCACAATATCAAGAGATCGTCAGAGGCTCCTGTACCTAGGTACATACCTTAGTCACGCCTTCCGAGGTTATTGGCTGCAATCTTACTCAGGACACAGCCTACTACTTGATACAGTACTTGTTGCGCATTGGTCCATTGATCACGCAGCTTACTTTTTATACTTTACATCAGGGGCTTGCTTGTGCAGTCATCAGACAAGACTCATCTGATTATTGATTACCTGTGATCGATAAGAAGGGCTGATCTACCTTCCTCGCACTGGTCTATCCTACTTCTTACCCTCAAGACGAACAATTACTACATTATACAAACCAAAGAGATTGGGGAATTAATCGACCACTTTGAACAACATCTATCAACTTCCCAGATCAACATGTGTGTGGCCAATCTCAATGTTTCCACACAATCTTGCAACCACCGTTGGTACACTCTGGTTCAATCTTGCTCTTCCCAAACCGATCTCTCCAACTGCCCCGAAAAACTGAAGCTCCAAGGCTGGGAAACACGACAGGATCGCTGTCCCTGGTGTGACAACGACGACCATGAATCTAGTGCTCTAGACGACTCAACTCACCGTCTCTTTGGTGGCAGCTTCTCCCGATCTCGAAGCGGTTCTCTTGGCACCTCACCTGTACCTGTCAACATGAGAAACCGCAGAACCAGCAGTGCGACAAACAGCACTACGTCGCTTTCCAGGACCAGTACTTCCAGAAGCATCTTGCAGCCGGATCTCGACAACGTATTGCCAGAACTCGGCCACGGAGAGAAGGCTCGCATGATGAACTGGCGTCTGGATGTTTACCTCTTGACAAACAAGGGTCGCTCACAACAAGACGACAACATCTCCCCGGTAGAGACTGCACCTGAGCCTGTTCTGCGCCGCTCAGATAGTATCAAGCGCTCGTCCATGGTTCTAGGAAAGAAAATGAAGAGAAGTATGAGACTCAGCAAGTCGCTCTTCAAGGGATGAAAGGTTCCCAGCATCACTACCATTTCAAGACATCATCGCCTCTCACATTCAATTATCTTGGATGCGAATACCAACCACTCCGGCCTCGTCATGGCTTCACATCTTCGAAACGAACTGGTTCATTTATGTGGAACAACAATTCCAAGCATCGGGTCGGGCCCTCCACATTCAATCTCCACATGCATCAATCACCATGTGATGCCAAGGACTTGAGTTATCCCGTCCTTTCCGTTCCCTCGGCCAAGATCAGGCTTCTTGAGACGTGCAATAATTGCCGTCGCGGCATGGAAAGGACATCATGTGTGCTCATTATATGTACTTCCATGATGGAAAACATATCGAGTATACATTTCACCATCAGATTCTCGGAATTTTTTAATCAAAATTAGAGGCGGGTTAGCAGAAGCAAGCCAGAGTGTATCATTATATGTAGCAGATATATCTTAACATTGTATCTTTCATTTGGCATTTATCTTCCATCTCCAATAGACACTATCACATCATTTTGACCCATGACCACTCACAGGCACGGAACACTCAGGAGTGAAGTCCATTGAGAGTCCAGATCATTGTTCCAACAATGCGTTTTGATTCAAGGCTATCAATGGATATGCTACCTTCAACAGCAAACCCATGCCTCTGCAGAGTAACAGGACCATCTGGAATGAGGTCCATTGAGACAATCCCAGGTTCTTCAATGGGTTTTATGTTCATCAAACAAGGGCTCTCAATGAATATGCCATCTTCCTCGTAGAATCCATGCCGTCCACTGAAAGGCCCCGAGACAAGTAACCAGTCTACAGCGAACAAGGCGCTTAATGGGCACATCACCTTCCTGATCAGCTCATGCTCCTACATGGGAACAATGCTGCAACGATGAAATAGCCCCTGAAGAGCCCCAACTTTCCCATTACTACTCCACATTGAAGAAGTCCAGGCTCTCGATGGACATGATTTATAATCATCTCATCCTTCTGTCTGGAGATAAAGGGTAGATACCAGTTGGAAAGAGTGTCCGCTGAGAGTCCACGTATCAAGTCACGTATTAGAAGTTTATAAGAGGACTCGTGAAGTTTTAGGGGTTCAGATGTATTGATCACTCGATACTGTTGTCAGGACATGATGACAGTGCCGAATATTGCAGAGCCTGTCTCGAACGAGAGAGAAGTTCACACGGGCGAATGATTGGGCAAAGAAGACAGTCTATCCCGGGCACGGTTACGGTCATCATGTTAAAAATCTCTGCCGGCCTTCTTTCATCTATTATTAAGCAAAGCTCAAGGTGACAGACTGGTAGAAAAGCACGATAGCGACCTGTCTTGAGATTGGAGTAAAGGTAGAGTTAGATTTGGTTGTCCCAGACTATGTAACTAGATGTAACCGTCCACCTTAAAATCTGTCAATTAAATTATATATATCTCCATATAGCAATGAAGCCTCTTAAGCAATCTCCCAAGGACCTGGGATTCTGGTACAAAGATGAACGAAAACAAAGGCAGACGATGCATCTCGGGGTTCAGCACTATCATCAGCACACATCTCTTGCCATCCCCCAGCTACCTGGTCAAGATCGGAGATATATGAGAGTTCGCAGCGCTTCGGTGGATAAAAGACTTGTCATGTTCCGTCGATGAGATAACCTTCATACTAGCCACCAGCGTGGTCTTTACCGACCGATGGAAGTGACGGAAGGTATAGTGACGCATGTTGGTCTAGCCATGGTGACACGCTCACTTCGACGATGAATGTTGACTCGAACGGGCTCTGCTGCCGCAACAAGAACAGTAGTGAGAGCGAGGAGCTTCTTTCGTTGATAGTCGTAGAACCATAAACTTCATCTGGTTACAGTACCCACTTTCACCCAGGATCCAAACGTCCCGGATAAAGATCTGGAGTCGAAGACTTCCTCCTTGCAACCTCTTTCTCTTGATTATATAGCTTGAGCTGCTGCATCGGTGTCGGGTTCGGAATTGGACTACTCCCAGAAAATGAAACGTTTGTCTCGAAGTCATAGCATTTCTCCAATCCATCGTAATTGGGTTCAGAATCGACACGATTATGATTCTGCTTGACGGTTGTCAAGGGATGAGAAGTGTTATAAGTACTGTTGGTCGCGACAGTTGTTAGGAAAGAAGGTGTCGTGACAGAATTGCTATGGTACGTATCCAAATCTTCTCCAGTGTCTGAAGTCCCTTTTGCATCGATGTTATAGACGCCTTGACGTGAAGTCGCAATCTTGACTAGTTTAGACAAGACACCGAATTCGAGTTTGAGTTTGATGCTGTAGACCATTGATTTGAGTGTTACTTCGATTTGATAAAGACTCAGAAATTCGACTGTGAGGAGGGCAATATCCAGGACGATGATTGCGAGGTTTATGGCGACGAGTTCGAACATTATTTGTCTGACTCTTCCGACTTGGATGACGCCTAGTGCTCGTCGGACCTCGATCAGGTAGACCATCGAAATAATGAGTTCTTGGACTGTGAACCATGTCATTTGGATCTTTTCCATGACGGCATAACCTGGGGCGAAATTTTTTGCTGCTGATGTGTTGGAACCTAATGAGAGGATCACAGTAGGTGTTGTTAGAACAATTGTGTCGAATATGATCATAAAAAGAATCCCTCGTAGCAGGCGTCGATCCTGGGTGATCAGATGCAATCTCGAGTAAAGCACCAAACTCTGGCCAGGAACCATGACAATCCATCCAATACTCGACATGATTTGCATACCCAAAGGATGTCCAGCCAATTCGACCTGCTTTCCCCAAGCTCCAATTGAATAAGGAAGAATGGCAAATGTTGTTATCAGCAGGGACCAGAAGTAGAGTCCAGAGTAGCGTTTGAAGACCAAGAAGACCAGGATAATCAGTTCGGCGGAATTGTACCAAGCGATTGCCGTGAAAGCAAGCATGGCACGGAGAATGGTCGCATTTCCTCCATCGTAACCACCGGTGATGCCATTCTGAGGACCTGTCGTACCGTCGGGCATGCTGCCAAGTTACAAGCGTGCTGATCGAGACGAGAATGATATGCGTAGGCGTATTCTATGACTTTCGTCAATACCAGGATGCGCCTCTAAGACATTGCCGACATTTGTCAAGAAGGTAAGAGATAGAGAGACCTCAGGACGGTGCAACGGTCGACGTCGCGTGAGGAGGAAAATAGATGAATGACGGGCAAGCCGTAAGACTTAGAAGAGCTCTCGGCCGTGTACATGATGGATAAATAAATCAATTTCTGCCGGAAGGATCAAGTGGGATGGAGGTAGGGTACTTACTTGTTAAGGCACGTGAGCTGCGCCTCGATGCCAGCCATTTGCGTCACGATATGCGGAGGTTGCATAGTGACAACTTGACACCTCCGACAAGTCTGGGCATTCGATGCGAACGCTTCGATCAAGTCGGGCTTCTACGAGCAATTTGAGCACATCCTATGCAAGGACTAAAGTCGAATTATGATCTACTGCAAGCGTACTCTCAAGAAAGAAGGAGCGTTCTGTCAAACGAAAAGTAAATTTCGAGCGTATTCATATACAAGTCATTGCTCCCATATTTACACATAAGACAAACTCCTAGGCTTCTATAAGTGAATAGAAATTGATCTAGTAAACTTCCAAGACATATCTCTCCTCGTCCTTCAGCTTGTCAATCTCCTTGCGGGCTTCAACCTTCTTACCAGTTTCCTTGGCTTCGACCTCAATGGCCTCCTCAAGAACGTTGGTAACGTCAGGAACAGGCCAGGTAGGACCACAGAGGTAGAAGGCACCCTCCTCCTGGAGGTAAGCCTTGCGAATCTCGGCCAAAGTCTCGCGCATGCGATCTTGAATGTAAATCTTCTGAGGCTGGTCACGAGAGAAGGCACATCCCATGTGAGTGATAATGCCAGCGTCCTGGTAGGCCTCCCATTCTTCACCATACAGATACTCCTCCTTCTGGTGACGAGAACCCATATAAAGCATGACGGCACCGATCTCCATACCTTGCTCCTTCTGCCAGGCACGCTCCTGGACGAAGGCGCGGAAAGGAGCAAGACCCGTACCAAGACCAGCCATGATAATAGGGGCAGTAGTCTTGTGAGGGAGCTTCATGACGGAAGGCTTGACCGAAACAGTGACAGTGGAGCCGACGTCGAGGGCGTTGAGGTAGCGAGTCGCTTGTCCGAAGCGATCACGACCCTTGGGGTCAACCCAGTTGACAGTGACAATACACAGAGTGACACTGTTGGGGGTGACTCTCTGCGAAGAGGCAATAGAGTACTCACGACGCTTCATAGGAGCGACAATGCGGACAATGTCGTGGAACGAAGGGTGAGCAGAGGGGAACTCAAGCAAGATGTCGGCGTAGGTGACAGTGTCAACCTCGGCACGACGCTTGAACTCGACCTGAGCTTCCTGGTTACCACCAGTACCGAGCATGAGAAGTTGAGTCTTCTCACTGTCCTTGTCGGCGTATTCGGCAAGAGCTTCATAGAAGCGCTTGGGAGGTCTACCGAAGATGTCGATGTTCTGAATGAGTGACTGGTAGATAGTGCGGTTCTCCAGAACATTGCTGTCCTCACGAGAAGGAACCTCAACAATTTCTTCGGGATTAAGGCCGTAGAACTTGATGAACTCTTCGACTTCGGTCTTGTCGTTCTCAGCGTGGATACCGAGAGCCTCACCAATGGCGTAGGTAAGGCCAGTCTCGCCAAGATCGAACTCGATGTTGAAGATGTTGCGGTCGTAGGTCTTGGGAGTCAAGCGACGACGTTCCTTGACAGTGACAACATGGGTCTTGACACCGAGGTCAGGACGGAGAGCGTTCTTGGTGCCGTAAGCCTCCTTGAAAGCGAAACCCTTGGCAGCAGTGGCCCAATCCTTAAGGTAAGAAGCAGGCTCGATCTCTTCCTTTTCGAATTTGATGAAACTATTGATGTTAAGGTCTTCGGGCATGAGAATAGGCTGGTCAGCCTCCTGCTCAGCAGTAAGCCAAGATTCGGGGATCTCAACCTTGGCAAGTGCAGACTCTAGATCCTTGGAGAGAGTCTCGAGGGCATCGTCGCCGCCGGCAAGCTTCTTGACGCCAACCTCGTAGAGGTCACTACGGGCAATCTTGAGGAACGCAAGCTGAACTAGGTAACTCTCAAGCTCGGGCTGTTCCTCAATCTTGGCGGAAGCAGTGGGGTCGAGGATGTAGAGCTGAACCTTCTTGGCGGCGAGAGCCTTGCGGACTTGGACAGACAAGTGCTTGTCCAACTCGTCGTCCTTGTAGCCGGCAACCTTGAGCAGAACAGTGGCCTCATCCTTGACAGATTTGACGACGTCAAAGCTCTTCAAGAGGTTGGCGTCGTTGACGACAGCAACATCGGCAGAGCTGATGGCGTAAGCGGCCTCAATAGACTTGGCCGAGGTTCTGATGTCGGTGCGGATTGTACCGCCGGAAACGAGGTTGTCGTAACCACTGCGCACAGTAATGTTTTGCTTGGAGTCGCCGGAGAGGAGCTGACCAATCATGGCAGGGGCAGAGATGACAGGAGAGCTGTCAGAGTCCCAGAAAGTGTACTGCTGCATGGTGCCCGAAGGAAGCTCAAAGCGCTCGGCCTCGGAAGGAGCGTGGTCAATCTTCTGGCCAATCTGCTGGAGCATGCCGGCGACGCTGGTAGGAGTCCAGACTTGCTCTCTGGCGTACTTGATGTCAAAGACGGCAGGAGCCTTGGCGAGAGTTGCGAAGCTGAGTGCAGCCAGAACATCGCTGTAGAGGTTGGAGTGCTCGGTCTCGTCAGAGACAGCAGACTGGTCCTGGACTTGACCGAGAACGGCAAGGTTCTGGACAGAAGGTGCGAGAACCTCGAGGAACTCCTCCTCAACGAAGGGACGGTAGACACGGACGTTGATGACACCAATCTTGACGGCCTTCTCGGAGAGAGCGCGAGCAATCTGGGCAGCCAGAGAAGCCTCGACGGTACCAAAGACAACAAGGACGGACTCGGGCTCAGCGTGACCGTGGTATTCGAATAGCTTGTAATCGGTGCCGAGCTCGCTGTTGAAAGCCTTCATGAGGCGGCTGACTCTGCCCTCGTTGTCAGAGTGCTTCTTCTCAGTCAAGGAGGAGTCGGCCAGGATGGCGTCGTAGGTCTTCTGGAGACCGGCCTTGTCAAGGACATCAATGATTCTGGTGGTCTCTCTACCAACGGTGATGCCGTCGTAGACGTGCAGGGAGGGGACAATGGACGCCATGAGGGTCGCAAAGAGCGACATGTGCTGCATCTCGTGGGCAGAAGCGCTAGCAACCAGACCCAGACCAAGCTCTTCAGCGGAACGCAGGGCGGAAACGTAGTCGGTAACAAGACCAGAGGACGAGGTGGCGGCGTAGTCGACGGCGGCAATGTGGGCGACGGTGGGGTTGGCGACATTGTAGAGCAGAGACAATTGGTCGAGAGCAGGACGGAGGTGGGCCAGACTGCCCGAGGAAGCAATGATGGACTGGGGGATGTGACGCTTCTTCAGATCAAAGTCCTTGGAGAACATGTAACCGAGAGCGATGGAACCAGCGCCAGAGCGCGTCTCCATTGAAGCGACGCCGGTCTCGTATCCATTGGCGTTCTTCTCGCCCTGACTTTGCCAAGTCTTTGCAGCGACGTCGAGGTCGAAGGTCTCGGGCGAATAGGTGAAGAGTTTATCCGAGAGGGTGTATGCGACTTGTTGGACCAGAGTCTGGGCGGTGAGGTAGGTAGGGCCGCTGATGGATGAGAGGGGAATCTGCTGGCCAAAAGGCAGACTCGAGGATTGCTGCTCTTGAGCAGACATGTTGATTTATTTGGTAGGCGGGGAGTTTGTCTTATCCGGATCTGAAGAGTACGGAGGATCGGAAAGACGATTAACGCTACTATAACAGTGCCGCTGACAGAACCAGATGAGCCCGTGCTACTGATGGCACAAGGACGACTCTCGAAAACACTCCGCAACCGAAGAGGAGATACGAGTTGGCAAGAGGCGAAGGCGTGGGAAAAATTGTAGAGGATGATTACCTACCTGTGATTATGCATCCACCCGTCGCTTCGCTCAACACGCCGCCGCCCGCCCATGTCCTCGGCCGTTTGGTTGCTCAAGCACGCCATCCGGCATTTGACAATGGCCGATCGCGGAGTTTGGTCAGCAATGCTGCACTGTCTGCACTGTCTGCACGACTCATGTCTTGAATGTCGGGCCCAATTTCACGAATCATGCGTCGTCGTGTCGAGGCGCGCCACAAACGTGAGTCGAAGCAATCTTATCGCCGAGCGGGCAGTGTTTGGAGCGTGTTTACTTTGATGTTTGCCTAAGTACCATCACCGTACATGCTTTTTGTTTCATGGACCAAAGCATCCGTCGCAAAAAGACACAACACTCGACCTTTCGCCCGACTAACACACTCTCGTCAGCACCAGCGCCTGCGTCGTCCATCAAGAACAATCATCCTCACTCTCGCATCAGCATCGGCGAAACCAGTTCTCTTTTCGACAGCACCGATGGAAGTTTAGAGGATATCGACTATCATCCTATCAAGACAAAAACAATAATGGCGCGTGAACGTCGCCCTTCAGCAGAGCGTCCTGCTGCCTCCACACCAACTCAACCTTCCCAGGGTACTGCTGCCGTTGCTGCTTCTCAACCAGCATACCCATCCATCTCAAGCCAGCCTTCTGCACCTCCATCAGCGGTCCCCGCCAATCTCGCCTCACAACCCAAGTTTGGCCAGGCCAGTCCCTTGCGCAATCCTCTGAAGAAGGATCCTTATTCCAACGTCTTCAACACAAATCACCGCAGGCCTGAACAGCATCGCTCCAACCCTCTCACCTTCCGCCAATCATCTTCAACTGCCCCTGCTCCTGGAGGTAACTCTAAGCAATTCTACATTCCCGGACAGCAGCCACGCTCCGCTCAGGCTGGCAATCCACTTTATGGTCCCAGTGCAAACTCGGGCGCCATCCGTGTTCCTACCAACCCCAGACCTAGGGATATCCCTCCTCGACCCCAGCAGACCTTCTCATCCTCTTATGGTCCCGGTACCCAATATCCACCATACAACCCTCCACCAAAGTCGAAGCCCATCGACCTGACCAACGATGACGATGATGATGACGATGCTTTCGATCCGGATGCCGCTCTGAAGGAAGACCGCTTCGGTGCTGCCGATCCTTACGCATATGTCGACCCTGGTCAGACCAGTCAAAACATCAAGGCCTTACTCGAAGGTGCTTTCGAAGATGATGGCGAGAAGCCTAAGGTGCGTCTTCGCACAAGAGTCAAGAAACAATCTAAGCCCAAGGTCCAGACCGAGGCGAAAAAGGTCCTGACGCTCGAAGAAAAGCTTAGAAAGCTTGAAATCGATGCAGCTGCCAAAGAACAACCTAAGGAGGAGCCCAAGGAAGAAACGAAAGAGGAGGAAGATGAAGACGAAGAGGACGGAACTGTCGAAGGCCTCAACATCAAGCTCCTGCCTCATCAAGTTGACGGTGTGGCATGGATGATTGACAAGGAGATTGGTGAACGCAAGAAGAATGGCGTTCTACCCAAAGGTGGTATTCTCGCTGATGACATGGGTCTCGGAAAGACTGTCCAGTCCGTCAGCTTGATACTGCTCAACCCTCGCCCAGAACTCGACGCGAAACCAGAACCAAAGTCAAAGAGGAAGATGCCTGGCAAGGAAGTCGGCAAAGGAACGCTTGTTGTCGCTCCACTCGCGCTGATCAAACAGTGGGAGAGTGAAGTCAAGACCAAGGTTGAGAAGAGTCATGCTCTGCGCGTCCTTGTTCACCACGGGCCATCTCGCACCAAGTTCGCCGCAGAACTCAAGGAGTATGATGTTGTCATTACCACATATCAGATCCTGGCCTCTGAGTTTGCTGGCTCATCTGATCATCCGGACGGAGCAAAAGTTGGCTGCTATGGCGTTCACTGGTATCGTGTCATCCTGGATGAAGCACACTCCATCAAGAACCGCACTGCCAAATCTACTCAGGCCTGCTACGGCCTTCGCAGTTGGTACAGATGGTGTCTTACCGGCACACCCATGCAGAACAATCTCGACGAGCTACAAAGTTTGATCTGCTTCCTTCAGATCAAGCCCTACAACAACCTGGCTACCTGGAAAGAGCACATCACCATCCCCATGAAGAATGGAAAGGGGCATTACGCTATCAAACGTATTCAGTACTTCCTCAAAGGATTCATGAAGCGCCGAACCAAGGACATTCTCAAGGAAGATGGTGCCCTCACTTTTGGCGGAAAGAGCAAGACCGGGGAGAAGAAAGGCACTGGACTCAAGATTGTCGAGCGTAAAGTGGAGACTGTTGTTTGTGAGCTGAACCCCAAGGAGCGCGACTTCTATGAACAACTACAGGACAGGGCACAAAAGCGTCTCAATGACATGATGGCTGGAGACAAGAACGACTACATAGGAGCTCTGGTTCTCCTCTTGAGACTACGTCAAGCTTGCAACCATCCCAAGCTTGTCTCGGGAGCCATGGGAAAGGACAAAGATGCTCTGTCTACCGGTCAAGCCAACCCCAGTCAAACACCTCGCAAGTCTACGGCCAGTCCTGACAATGACATGGATGCATTGGCAGACATGCTTGGTGGGCTCGATGTTCAAGTCAAGGACTGCGATATCTGCAGTGTCCAACTCACCCCTGCTGAAGTCAAGGCTGGTGCTGTGCGTTGTGCCGACTGTGACGACATCGCCGTCAAAGCCACGCCAAAGAAAGTAAGCAAGAAGGAGAGGAAACACAAGTCCAAAGCCAAGACAATGTCTTCTGCCCCAGTCCGCCGGAACCGTAAGATTGTCATCGATAGTGACGATGAGGATGATGAAGGCGAAGGTGACTGGCTCGTGGATGAGTCTCAGCGTAACATGCCCAGCTATGGCAAGGCAGGTGGTACAGACGACGAGGACGCTGAAGGAGGTGGCGAGACACTCGGCTCAATCGACACAGTATCTGGAGACGAAAACTCGGGCTCAGAATCCGAGTCGGAGGCAGAATCGGAAGAAGAAGAGGGCGACATCTCCTACTCTGGCCCAACAGGCGTGGAAGCCGCATCAACAAAGATTCGCAAGCTACTACGTATTCTACACGCCGAGACTCCAGAGCACAAAACCATCGTCTTCTCACAATTTACGAGTATGCTCGATCTCCTTGAGCCTCATCTCAAAAAATCAGCCATTCGCTATGTACGCTACGACGGCGGTATGCGCAACGACGCTCGCGAAGCCTCTCTCGAATCCTTGCGCAATGATCCCAAGACTCGTGTTCTGCTATGTTCACTGAAATGCGGTTCCTTGGGCCTGAACTTGACCGCTGCATCTCGTGTGGTACTCATTGAGCCTTTCTGGAACCCCTTTGTCGAAGAACAAGCTATCGATCGTGTTCACCGCTTGAACCAGACCGTTGATGTTCACGTCTACAAGCTTACCGTAGGCAACACAGTTGAAGAACGCATCATCGAGCTACAGGAGAAGAAGAGAGAATTGGCCAAGGCGGCCATCGAAGGTGGCAAGGCCGTTGCCAAATTGACCATGCAAGATATCATGTCCTTGTTCGGTCACAACCCTGATGCTGTCAGCAGCCGCGATAGTATCGGCAGCAGCACAGGCCCCAAGCCTTGGGAGAAGGATTCTAGAAAGTTGACAGATCTGCCTTCGAGGTCGAGTTCAAATGGCGCATCGAGGTCTTCTTCAGGATCTGCCAGACCTTCGCCATCTGCACCTGCTAGAAACGATCGTAGAGGAGGTTACGAGAGGGGAAGCAGGAGGATTGTGAATGAGGATCCGGTTTATGGCAGACGATAATCTGGGATGCCTTTGATGCTTGATGCTTGATGCTTATATTTCGTATTGTTCTTTCTTTCTCTATTCTCTTCCCTCTTTCTGTTTAGGGTATCTCGTTTTTTTGAGAGAAAGAGGATATTAGCTTCTTCATAGATGAGACTGTTTCAGTCTTCTTTCGGCATATTGAATCCTTTCCATGACCCTCCTGTATTGTACACCACTTGTTAATCGTGCCGAATCTGTAATGTCCCATGTGGACTTGAAGTCTCTGCCCCTGCTGTGATGCCATTCTTTTGAGCAGCAGCCTCGTAGCGTAGTAGATGATGCGCTTGTGGTGAGACTAGAAATTAGTGATGGTGTTTCGAGATCGACAAAGGCTGTCCGATCGGGATAAGATATAGTGAACAATTCTTTGTAAGACCAGTTATGTCGCGACTCCGATTGTGTTGCGCGACACGGTCTTGACAAGCTGGTTCAAGTCTTTCAATCCTCTTCCAAAAACGTAATACCAACTTCCTCGTGTGCAGCCACGCCCTCCTCAGTCTCTCCGTCCTTCATCGCCTCATCCTTTCCCTTAACATTCGGCTTAAACTTAGCAACCTTGCCCTCCTCCTCCTCCTTCTTCTCAACACCCTCCTTCGCACCATTCTTCCCCTTCATCTTCCTCATCCTAGCCTTCTCTCTCTTCTCCCTATTCCTCTCCGTCTTCTCCAAATCCTTCTTTTCTCTTTCCCTCTTCTCCCTCTCAAACTCAGTATCCTTATCTTCTTTTTCCTTTTCCTCATCCATGGCTCTCAGTCTTTCGTATTCGCGACGTCGACTTGCTTTGTAGACGTGAAACTCTCCGGAGCCTGCTCCTGCACTACTGCCTTGGACATTGGCGACAATTTCTGGCGGTAGAGCTGATGTGCGCTTTGCTACTTCGGAGGGGAGGAGGATTGGTTTGTCCGGGTTTGCGAAGAGGGCGTCTAGCTGTGAGGCTTGTTTTGAGCGGGGTGATAGAGCGCGCTTTTTTGTGGGACGCGAGGAGCGGCGGTCTGAAGATGTAGGGATGGATTCTGGTATGTTTTCTGACATGGTGGTGGTGTGGTCGTGGTATTGTCTTGCGCGAAGTGGCAGTGATGGTGAAGTTGGGCTTTTGTGGTTGTGGTTTGGGAAGGTGCATATTAGGGCTTCATGAAGGTGCGGGAGTGATGCGGAGGAAGTTCGTGATTGGAGACGTGAGCTATGCTAGAAACTACGCGGGAGCCACCTCTATCGCTTGTGCCTGTCTTTTCCTGCTCTTCGGCATCTAGCAGCGTGGAGGCAGTTGTCTCAGAGAAGAGACCAGGTTTTATGTCCAACAGCTAGGTATTAATTTTCCTATATCCCTTTTTCCAACAACTCCTGGCTTGATCTTGTATACTTCGTCCTGAACCCAGACGGACGTCTATCCACCCTCTTGCCTCGAACTTTTCCAAATTTTGACTCCGATAACATCTCTAACAATCCATATGGGTTTGCAAGATTGATGGAATTGATTTTCTCTCTTCCACACATTCTTTTCCTGCTTGTGAACCTCGAAAACCAAGCCAAATGCCTCTAGCAGCACTCTCATACGAGGAGCCCGTTATTGTAACCATCCTCATTCAATCTTCATTCTTGCTTCTTCTCAATGGCATCAACTGGGTCTTGGACAAAGCCATCTACTGTGGATTGATAGGTCAAATATTGGTCGGGGTAGCGTGGGGCACTCCAGGCGGAAAATTATTGACACCAGAGGTCGAAGAGACGGTCATGCAACTAGGATACTTGGGCCTAATACTAATCGTCTATGAAGGTGAGTAATCCAAAACCAAAGGATATAACATCGGATATGCTGACTCGAATATACAGGCGGTCTTTCTACTTCCTTCACAGCTCTACGATCGAACATCTATCTCTCTGGCTTGGTAGCTCTAATTGGTGTTTGCACACCCATCGGTCTCTCATTCATCCTACTGAAACTTGTCAATGCCACGCCCGTCCAGGCCTTCGCCGCTGGGGCTGCACTTTGTTCAACTTCACTTGGAACTACGTTCACCATTTTGAGCACCAGCGGTCTTGACAAAAGTCGTCTGGGCGTCATTCTCTCCAGCGCTGCCATGCTAGACGACGTCGCCGGTCTTGTTATGGTTCAAGTCATCTCAAACCTGGGGACATCGAGTGGTTCTTTCAGTGCCATCACGGTTATAAGACCGGTTTTTGTGTCGATAGCATTTGCTGTTATTGTTCCGGCTGTTTGTTGGCTGGTCGTTAAACCCATAACGAGATATGCAATCAGGCATCGATCGAGAGGCAAGACTTATCCATGGATGGCGACTCCATTCATGGCTTTCTCAGCCCATACCTTGTTGTTAATAGGTCTAGTCACTGGATCGACATATGCAGGTACTTCAAACCTTTTCGCTGCTTATATCGCTGGTGCAGTTGTGAGCTGGTGGGATGCTTTAGTAGACAGCACGCTGTGGGGGGCAGTATCCAAGGTCACTCCTCTGAAAGAGACTGGACGAAAGGATCGATCAAGTCAAGGAGAGAGAGTTGTCAACAATCGTCCATCATCCTCCTCTTCCACGACCACATCACCACCACCTTCCTCAGACAAAGCAAAGCCAACATCTACACAGAACAAAACAGTAGCAACGACAGAACTCACAGGCATAGCAATATACGAAAAATGCTACGCCTCAGCCGTAAACACAATCCTAAAACCCTTCTTCTTCGTAAGTGCCCTTACACTCTCCATGTCACTCGTCGGAACTCCTACCTAAACAAGGACATCACACAGGCATCCATAGGTTTCTCAATCCCCATAACCCGCATGTTCCGCGGGGAAATAATCTGGCGCGGTGTCATCTACACCATCCTCATGCTTCTCGTCAAACTAGTCTGCGGACTCGTTCTTGTGCGCTTCACTTCCTCGTCAGGGTCGAAAGTACAGTTACCTGCTCGTAGCACAAATTGCACTCGTCCAACTTCATCTTCGGAGAACAATACAGCTACCGACGTCAACGCGACGATCACGGAAGCTGCAGCTGATACTTCTACTACTACTACTACTACTACTACTACTACTACTACTACTACCTCTTCTGCTGTGGAAGTGACAGCAGGAGCAAAAGCAAATACACCACAAAAACGCCACAACATACCAAAACCACAATCTCTCTACCCAGCTCTGATGCTAGGAAGCGCAATGGTCGCTCGCGGAGAGATTGGATTCCTGATCTCCTCCCTGGCAGAGTCTAAAGGTGTCTTCAAATCAGCTTTCTCTTCTTCTCCGGACGAAGGTAGCGAAGATAGTTCCGACATCTTTCTCATCGCTACCTGGGCGATTCTATTGTGTACGATCATCGGACCTGTTGCTGTGGGTGTTATGGTCAAGAGGGTTAGGAAAGTGCAAAAGAAGAGGGATAAAGATGGTGGAAGGGGGTTTGGGGATCCGCTTGGTGGGTGGGGTGTTGAAGGATAGATATCTGTCAAATAGACTTTTCCAGACTCCAGATAGTATTTACCAAAGAGCCTTTTTTTCATATGATTATATTGGCTTTGATAAAGGCACTACGTTGTCCTTGCTCCGAAGATTTCGCTCGAATCGGCTGTCTAATGGAGAAAACGAAAAGTAGTGCAGGTGGTCAGGGGGCATAAGATGGTCTCTACGAGGTTTGTGATGCAGTTTTGATGTCTTTTCTGACTTTTGTGTACGGATCTTGGGGTATCTTTTATGTTTTGTTTGCCGTACGCATCCTTCATCTCCCTTGCCATATGTCTTCTCCTGATGTATCTCTTGCAACATCCTTCCCCTTGCTTTTTCCTTTCTCAACGGAGCTCCATGTCCCCATCACCACTCCTTCTTAGTCGTTTCCCTCCGAAATCCCAAATTCTCCCGTTCCCCTTTTTGTCCATTCTCAGGGACTTCCTTCGTCATTTCAACCCTTTATCTCAACCGTCGCAGCATCAATATTCTCCTCCAACGCCTCCCCATCACCTTTCCTCCCACTTCCCAGCACCTCAACACAAACATCCCTGATAAAGTTCAATTCCTCCCTAGAAAACCTGGTTTCTGCGTCTTCGATCATGGCGGTCAGATGTGCTCTTCTTGTCGGTGCGTGGTTGATCAGAAGCAGGTACTCGGGTTTTGTCAATGAGACACGAGGACTTAGGGTATTGAGCAGTTTTTGAAGGTAGGAAGATGACGAGGAAGAGGTGGTGGAAGAGGGAGAGTATTTTTCGTTGGAGAGGAAGGGGCGGTCTTTGTCTTGGAGGTGGGCTTCGTGCTGTGAAGGTTGTGATGTTAGTATGGGGATAACCAGTATTCATTGTGTTAGTTTTTGGTGGATGGTGGTAGATTTGGTATGAGAAGTGTTTCTTCCTACCTTTTCCAGCGCTTTTAGGTAGTTGGCTGGTCTTTGTGTCTTTGGTCTCTTTTCTGCTTCTGCTTGTTTTCGCTCTTCTTCGTGTTGAGCGCGCTTTTCGCGGATGAAGGTCAGGACGTCGTAGTCGTCGAGGACTTCTGTACCTGCGTCTAGGATCTGGTTTGGTTGAATTAGCACGGCGGATTCTCCTTGTGCTATACGACATATATTGCTTACCTTCATCTTTTCGAATTGAGATGTGAATATGGTATGAGAGAGTAGTTCTTTAGCAATGACGAAGATGTTCCGAGACGCAGTTGCGACAAAAAGACTTTCACATGTCAATTTGAGGGGTGGGCAGAGATTGATCTTATCTTATCTGTGAAACCTGACTTCTGGCTGTAGGAATAACCCTGTATCTGTTTACTCGTAGCGAGTCCAATCTAACTACCGAAGTACAACGCCATCACTAAGATATCAAGGCTTATTATGGGCTCTCAACGGACACGGTGATATGGAGATGACCTCCGTATGTACAAGAATCCCGACACTATTAGAGGAAGGTTCGCTGGGAGCCTTTGGGCGGACATTACTCGAGTGTTCTTGACGGAAACCTGTCGAAGAAGTTTCATTACCTCGATCATAGATGTTAGAATCAATGTATAAGATGGACTGGAATTGGGATGCTCCTAACCATGTTTACCTACTCAAAAACCCCAACTAAAACAAGCGGCACGTATGGTCAAGATTCATGACGTTTCTCAAGATTCACAACACTACCAAAATGACTCGTCTATACACAGAAAACTCAAGATTAGAAACGATATGTCCGCTGAGAGCCTCAGATAGTTGATTGAAAGTAGGGCTCTCAGTGGATAACCACCTAATAAATTCGAATTCTCTGTTCATTGACGAGTCATCTCAATCGCATTGTGTCCCTTGAGAGATCCTCATGAGTCTTAAAACAGGCGAGATCACGGAAAGTCCGAGATGGGGTGTGACTTTCATGATTTCGTTCCGACTTCTACCACCTCTTCCCACATTCAATCACTTCTACCAGTACATTCCATCCATCATCCATTGTTACCATTCAAGACGGTACATATATCGTTCCCCATACAAGTCAAGCGAGATGGATCCATAAGATTCGAATTCGGAATCAAGAGGGGCCAGTCGCACATGGCAGTTCCCATCGTCTCGACTGGGCAAAAATCAAACATGCCTGGGAGCAACCTGCCAGCGGTATTTGCTGGAAGCCGCCCCGAACGGGCTGGCATAGAGTTGGAGATCGAATCGTTGAGAACTACACTAAACGAGTTCAGACACAGCATGAAGGGTGTCAAGGGAGGATTCACCATATCTCGGGAAGACCTTCGCACAGCAGTGTGAGGATACTTTCACAAAGCAGTTAGAATAAAGTCGAGGTTCATTGAACTCGATAATGCAGAAGACAAGTTGAAGGAAGGCATGGAGGGTGGCAGTTCTAGAACGACAGCATCGAGCGGAGTGGCCACGCCGACTTCAGTAAGTCAGGTCGCTCAGAAGTGCAATCGATTCACTGTTGGGAGTTTACAGAGCATCGTACCAGATACAGAATTTCAGCTTGGGCCGCTTACAACTGTCTTTGTTTTAATCCACGCCAAGCCAACTGCCTGCTTGGGTATCAATTGGAAGCAAGTCACTGTCACAATGCCTCAAAACATGCCTTTCGAAGAGTTGGTCAAAAGATTGGGGAAATATAACACTGCAGGTGTGTTGAGCATGGAGCAGCACGGATCTCGGATGATGATTCATGGCAACGACACATCGGCGTCATTGAGATCGGAGTTGTATTTAGTCGGACGTATGGGCTTGGAATTTCGACCAATCTGGTCCCAGGTCAGTGTGATGGACTTGGCTAAAGGATTGCCAATCTGGGGAGGAGAGATGATGGAACTGTAGGGTGGATTTTTGAGAGAACATCTTGAAGTGCTGTTAAGTCTGGGTGCTGGAGTGTTATTCGAAATTCCGATCCTGTAGTTACAGACAATAGATCGAGTCCTCGATCGACTATGAGAGCGTGTGTACTGTTTGTTCATCTCCCGTGTACAGCTCTATCAGACCCCATTCCCAATCGAAGACAATCCATGTTTCAGAAAGTCGTCACGTTTGACCTCGAAGGCGGCATCAACCTTCAGACTGGCGGCCAGTGATGCGCCTGCCCAAGGCCCCAATGTCTCGACGCCGCGTACAACACCCTGTGTTGTAGTACCACGCTTGATTGCTTCACGCTCAAGCTTATCTGTGATATCGTCGCGCTCCTGTGGAACGTCTCTGGCAAACTTGATCTGCTGATCGGTCGTGGAATGAGTTTGAGGTTGCAAAGTCTCAGTGACCTCATCCTGTGGCTTGCTACGGTCTGGCAATGACATTTGAAGGGAGTGAGTTCGCTTTCGCTTGTCACTCACTGATCCGTAATTCATGACAGGGTCCCAACCCTTTGATTTGATCAAGGTGTCTAACTCGTGCAAGATACGCGACTTCAAACCAGGCATGTCGCTTACGCCACCAGTGATGATGACACGAGATGCACAAATGGCACGAACATCCAAAGGCAGAGCAAGCAAGCATTTGTAGGCTAAAAGGTGAATAGGAAGGTCGTAGTCATCGACATGTGTGGTGAAAGTGGAGGGACCAAATAGTGTTTCTTCAGCAGGATCTGCTAATGTTGTGAAAGGAATGTCAACAGTCTGTGAGTCGAGTGGCACTGACGTTTGACCAGGAATATCTTGATCGCTTGCATGTCGGCACCAGGCCAGACGAGTGACAACATCCTCTACGCAGTCAAAGGATGTAGGAGGCGACGTATGTTGGCGCAACAATTGTGCCATTTTCAAAGTGAGGGCTTTGGCGCCGCGTGTTGATCTCTTGTGCAGGACTTCACGATATTCGTATACAGCGGTAGTGGTGGTCTCGTGCCATCCGACGTCGATGACGAGAGCAGAGCGCAAGCCAGCAGAGACGGCGCAAAGTGTGGGAGTAGCCCAGAGCTGAATGCTCGATGGTTGGAACGAGTTGAACAAGATGCCCAAGACACTTCCAATCAAGGGGTGAGGCAAGGTAGGGGGCAGAACCAGAATGAGCTTGCGAGCTCGTTGGTCGAGCATGATGTATTTTGTATTTGCATCTCGTACGGCGCGCTCAATCTTGTCTTCGACCAAGCCCAGGTCGACATTCCGGACATCCAGATCCCACAACTCCCATTCTTTACCCCAGTCGTGGTCGGTGGATAACGTTGGTTTGAGCTTGCTAAAATCATGAGCTCGGCGACCCTGTTCGGGACCAAAAGGGATGATGCATCGTGGAGCAGAGTCTCCGGCAAAGCCAGCTCGAAACGAACGCGAGCCAATCTCAAAGACGAGACTCTCTTCTTCTACACGGAAAGAGCTTGGTGAACCGATCTGAGAAGTACCGAGTTGTGACGATAGAGAGCGGTTAAGCAGCGGAGTGTGCGGTGAGCCCGGGGTAGCTACGCCGGGGGCTCCTCCCAATCCAGAGCGTGATCGATTGAACGACGGCTTGCGCTGGAAATAGTCGGGAGCTGCCATTGCGAAGAGTGTTTGCACGTAATCAGTGAACTTGACAGAGGCAACGCCTCGTCAATGATTCTGAATTATTGGTCAATCATGGCTGATGCAACTGCTGTTTGGTCTTGGTGTGCAATTCAATCGAGGCCGAGCGGAAATGCCAAGCAATGATTCCCGCGCGTCCCGGATAATGTTCGGCATAACTATAGAATTGGAAAATTTCCAAGTAGGAACTTTGAGATTTGCTTGCCGAGCTCTTTCTGCTGTAGAAAAGAAAAAAAAGGTCGAGCCATAGCAGAATTACAGAGTCGTGTCTGTCGCTGACCTTCATCCCCCCCGAACGACCCGGACTCTCTTTCACACGACTTCGAGGCTTGCGACTGCCTTTTCATCGCCATCATGACTCTTTTCATTCTCACCGAGACCAGCGCTGGTTATGCGCTGCTCAAGTCCAAGGACAAGAAGCTTCTCAAGCGCGACATCCACGGCGAGGCTTCGACTGCTGAGGGCGCTTGCAATTTGTATGCCGACTGAACGGACCGTCCGTCTTTTTCCATCTACTAACAACCACTCAGGCTCAAGTTGAAGCAATTCCAAAAGTTCGACAGCGCCGCCGCAGCCTTGAACGAAGCCGCCGCTCTCACCGATGGCAAGGTCACTCCCATGCTGGCTGGTCTCCTCGACAGCTTGAAGGATGAGAAGAAGGTCCAACTCGCTGTTGCCGACCCCAAGCTCGGCCAGGCCATTAGCAAGCTGCCCAAGCTTGAGATTGAGTGCATCGCCGACTCGAGCACTCAAGACGTCTACCGCGCCATCCGCGAGCACCTTTCCTCTCTCATTCCCGGTCTCATGCCCGAGGAGATCTCCACCATGTCTCTCGGTCTGTCACATTCGCTCTCCCGCCACAAGCTGAAGTTCTCGCCCGACAAGGTCGATACCATGATCATCCAGGCCATTGCCCTGCTCGACGATCTGGACAAGGAGCTCAACACCTACGCTATGCGTGTCAAGGAATGGTATGGATGGCACTTCCCCGAGATGGCCAAGATCATCAACGACAACCTCGCCTTTGCTCGTGTTATCTTGACCATGGGTGTCCGCACAAACGCTGCCACCACCGACCTTTCCGACGTTCTTCCCGAGGAGATCGAGGGTGCCGTCAAGGCCGCCGCCGAGGTTTCCATGGGTACTGAGATCACCGAGGAGGATTTGGAGAACATTCAGGCTCTTGCTGAGCAGGTTGTTGGCTTCACTGAGTACAGACAACAGCTCTCTTCCTACCTTACCACCCGTATGCAGGCCATCGCTCCTAACCTCACCGCCCTCGTTGGTGAGCTCGTTGGTGCTCGCCTGATCGCCCACTCTGGCTCTCTCCTCAACCTTGCCAAGTCTCCTGCCTCCACCATCCAGATTCTCGGTGCCGAGAAGGCCCTTTTCAGAGCCCTCAAGACCAAGCACGACACACCCAAGTACGGTCTCATCTACCACGCTTCTCTGATCGGCCAGGCGACTGGCAAGAACAAGGGTAAGATCGCTCGTATGCTCGCTACCAAGGCCGCTCTCGGTCTCCGTGTCGATGCTCTCTCGGACTGGGGAACTGCTGGTAAGGCCGAGATGCCCGAGCCTAGCGAAGAGGACAAGATGGCCGTTGGTGTTCAGGGTAGACTTCTGGTCGAGAGAAGATTGAGAGGTCTCGAGGGCAAGCCTATCCGCACTGCTGGCGTCTCCATTGGCCCCAGCGGTCAGGCCCAGCCTGGCAAGTGGGAGCTCAAGGAGGCCCGCAAGTACAACGCCGACGCTGATGGCATTTCCGCCAACGCCCCTGCCGCCAACGGTGCCGAGGACGTCGATATGGACGATGCCAAGACTGGCGCTGAGGTCGACGGTGACGACTCCGAGAGCGAGGTTGAGCTCACCAAGGAGCAGAAGAAGGCACAAAAGGCCGCCAAGAAGGCAGAGAAGGAGGCAAAGAAGGCCGAAAAGGCAGCAAAGAAGGCATCAGAAGCTGCCGACGGTGACTCCAAGAAGAAGAGAAAGCGTGACGAGGACGGTGAGAAGAGCCACAAGAAGAAGAAGAAGAGCAAGTCCGAGTGAACTCGTTCCATGCTCTGAAATCTCTCGTTTTTCTTATTGCCATTTTATGCTTGCATGTCGGGCGCCATCTGAATTATGGGTCTGTGGAGTCTTTGGAGTCGCCGGTGGGGTTTTCTGAAGACAGCGGTTGAATTTGATCTGTCAAAAAGGGACATGTTTGTTTGGCGGAGGCGTTCTTTCCTTCATTTTCTTATTCCATCGATTGACAAACCTCTGTATACCGCTGTATTATCAAGCTATTGCTACGAGTATGGTATGGTTATCAAACTTTTCCGTTTCGCATGTATGTGTAACCGAGCCTCAATGATCTTCCTGTGCCGAGCAACACTGCCACCAGCTTTCCAAGCATGGAGGTTTGGTTGATGGAGATCCGATTGTTCCATTGTTAGCTCAGCATAACCTCAATACAGGATCTGTCCGACGCAGTACCCGATGGCCATGATAGTATTTGATTAGTGTTACTGTCCGGAAACACCGAAATTTGTCAGCAAGTTCCCGAGACTGCATCGTCGCGGATGTCACAATGAAGAATCCCACTGCCTCATACATAGTGACATCAAAACCCGAAACATGGACGTAGTTTCCTGCTGACATGTACTTTCTGCGGCTGCTGTAAGGTACACACCGTGGCGGCAGATGCGACAATCTCGCAGCTCATCCTGCTCTTTCCCTGGGACTATATGCGTATTTGACTCCTGTAGATATCGCGCTCGCCGACACTTCAATCGGAAATTGTCCAGCATGGATGGCATTACAACTGACCGACTCACCGCTGGAGCCTCATAAGACTATCGACATTACGTGTAACCCTGCTTTGGCTTATTGACGTCGGTCCTGCCACACGGTGAGCTGAGCAGGTAACATACCTTTTCCCTCCTTGGGTGAAGGCATAGGAAAACATGCCCCTTGTTTCACGACATCGAATTCACCTTGAGCTTCGATACTCGTGCCTTGAGAATACAAAACTACCTTGACAAAATCCGTAGAAATTCGATCGTGCCTATGCGCTCGTAGCCGGATCTTCGACACACCAACACTTCTCTAGTATATACATACGCACGCGCACGATATCTGACTTGGCACGATATCTGCATATACGGAAGACTGATCGATGATTCATTGTTGTCGTAGACAGGACAATGACGTGGCGTAAGCACTCCTGCAGATAGGAAGTACGACATGCTTGGGTACACAAAATCCGGCCTGTTCATGCAGTGTCCGACTATCTTGCAGGTCACATACTCCGGCTCAAACATCATCCGCCTCCAGCATCATATTCTCACCATGGCATACTTGACCAGTTCCAAAGCCATACATGTAGACCTTTTGCTCTCTTGAACCCTTTCTTCCCTGACTGAGCCTTGCGACTCTGAAATCTGACAACAACGTCCCGATTTCGACACTCGCCAAGTACCCACACTTCTGGCTGATCCAACCAGTGTATTTGATCTGTAGAAGCGTCAGTTGCCATTCCTTTTGACTCTGAACACACGACTCGACACTGAATGTCGGACATGCTTTCAATATGGGTACCATAAGCTTTGCCCAAGTGCCTCCAACACCTGGAACGATTGCACTCAACGCTTACATATTCGGGTTCGGCGGTCACTCTCTGGTCACACCTCATGCAGCGCTCAAGCAACTATGGTGGACTAATGATCGCATCGAGAACAAGGTGACTCGCAAGTATATTGTGTCTCAGATCAAGGGCGAAGAGAGGGACTTTCTGGACAAGCCGTTGGCCTTTGGCGAGGGATTGACCAACGACACCTATATGGAATGGATACTAGGACGAGCAAGGCGACTCTTCCTTATTCTGACAGAGATTGGAAAACCTGAACAAGTACTTGGTCTTATAGATGACTCTATTGACGACGATGATCTCCCATTCTCGCTGGAAAGTATTGTGGCCATGGATCTCTCTATCGAGCCGGACGACGAGTTAAACAAGAAATTCTACTCAACTCAATTCTTGTACCTCCTGAGGCAATCAAAGCTTGGAAGCCACATAGACTACGGACCTCAGGAGCATATTCCGATGGAAAAGGTTCATAAGATGGCCCCCGCTGTCACGTTACAGACATGGGACAGGATACATTTTCCGCAAGACCCTGAGCAGGTCTTTCTGCGACGCAAGTTTGTGTTTGGTGTTGGTGAAGACAAAGATGAATTGAGAGAACAATACATGAACGATGTCGTGGAAGCAAAAAGACAGAAGCACCCACATATAGCGCCTGTGTGGTCATCATATACTGCTGGAGATTCTGGCTACGTCTTGTCAGATTTTGTGCCAGAGCACACACTTTCATCATTCATCGCGCAGAGGACTCCTTATCAGTTCATGCGTGTACCTCAGAGCAGCCGCCCAATCATCTTACTAGAGTGGATGCATTGTCTCGCAGATGCACTCGCCATGTTACACTCACGTGGGATCGTTCATGAGGCGATTCGACCTTCGAATATTCTCATAGACCATGACAATTGTATCGCCTTCGCCGATATTGGGAGTTTTCCAACCTTTCAACGCAAAAAGAAGATTCCCAAGAACGAGGTTTCTGACTATACCGCCCCAGAAGTGATGCCTGAGCCCGAACGAAAGAGTCGAGGCGTAAGCTTCCACGATAGAATGGGAGGCAGTGCTCCTACTAAGCGATCTTCAGCCAATGGTCTCCTGAGTGGAATTTCCATGTTCAGCTCAAGCCCGCCGAAGATCTCGAGCCCTATACTGATATCGAGCTCGGTGCCCTTGGGTCCTATTGACAGTCCGATGAGTAGTTTTGGTAATCCTCAGATGCCACCACCTACACCATTGTTCAGAAATTTCAGCAGGCGCCTACCACCGCCACCAACAATTGCTTCTGCTAGCATGTCAGGCTCTCCAACAATGCTAGCTAAGCATCGATCTTTTGATTCAAGTAATCTTCCGTCTCCTGATCGAGCGCAATCCTCCATCATGGATGGCGTCCGAGCATACTACTTTCCTCAAGATCCAGCGCCATCAAAGCCAATCCCCATCAAGATGCCACAATCAAACAGACCAGCTTCGCCCTTTTCAAGTCCATCACTCAACACAACTTACCCGACATCACCAAACACGAGTTTGTTCGACCTAGACGATCCTTTGGAACTACCCCGACCTCTGTTCATCCATAAATCCACATCCTCCAACTCTCTCGCAAAAACGAACACACCAATCACAACCACAGCACCTCTGACCACCACCACAACGAAGAACAGCACATCAACCACAACCACCAAAACCACTCCCTCCTTCGAATCAGATATCTACAGTCTGGGCAGCGTGTTCCTAGACCTAACAACCTACATAATAAAAGGCCACCTCTCGTCCCTCTCGAAATTCAAATCCCAAAACACCAACATTTCCACCTCCTCTTCCTCTTCCTCATCCTCATCCAAACCCTTCATGTCAACGAGTCTCTTACACACATGGCTAGCCCATCTAGCCTCGGAAGCACAAAAACTAACACCAACCGTACCTGTCCTCAGCGTGCTAGGACCGATTCTGGGTGTAGTGAGAGATATGCTCGCCGTCGCGCCAGAAAACCGGCCAAGTGCGAAAGAAGTCGAAGAAAGGATCTTGGCGGCGTTGGAGCAGGGGGGATGTCGGAGGTTGTGTTGTAAAGGACGGGTGTGGGGGGATGAGCGTCAGAGGGCTAGATTGTCGACGAGGAGGGAAGGGAAGAAGAAAGATGGGCAGGGGGAAGGGAGGAAATGTGGTGAATGTGTGGAAGTTAGTGATGGTGGTGTAGGAGGAGAAAGAAGAGGTGGAGTGGATGTGATTGCAGAAGGACCGGATGTCTTGATGGGAAGGAGTTTGAGCGAAGGGAGTTCAAGGGGATATCACAACAAGATGAAGAGATTGGGGCTGTCTTGGATGAAGAAGGGGTGATATCTACACACCTGAGAGATATATGTATGGTTGTCAGGAGTTTTCCTTCCTCTGATGGAGTTTCACGTGTAATGAGTAATGAGTGATGTCGTTTTAACGCCTTGTATGCAGATCAATTTTCACAATGAGAAAGAGAATAGAAAAGAAAACAGAAAACCAAATTGCAATTTTTGTGTGGTATCTCCCAAAATCCATTCTATCCTGTCCTACCATATCCCATTATCATAATGCTAAAACCAAAAAGCCCCGAAACGTTGAAACGCTATGATTGTATCCGACCATTCATGAGAAACCGAAATGCGAAACGAGGAGACAGTATCATACCAGAACTTTAGTAGACGCTCCCTCTTAGACTCTTGTCCTCAATCTCTCTTCGTTTCAGCTCTTCCAGGACTTCGCTCGGTGTACCACTGATCTCACCATCACCTTGACCATAGTTTTCTTCTGACTGACCACTTTCGAATCCATGATGATGATGATGGCGTTCGTCGTTTTCCCCTTCTTCTTCATCATCACCGTCACCTTCAACCTCTTCGTCACCTAATCTTTCCGCTCTAGCTCCACTGCCCATGCCACTCTGCTTTGCCCAGTTTTCCAGATCTTGTACTGTTGGTCGTCTCTGTGGATTTCTGTTTCCGACCGCGTCTCTGTTGTTGGGATCTGCATCTGAGTGGTGACGAGAGTGTTGTGAATCTTGGAGTGATTGGTTGAGTGATAGGGGTCGAGTTTGTTGTTGCTGGCTACGGACAAAGTAATCGGATTCGGTGCCTGAAAAGTCGTCGGCTGGGGTGGCGAAACCGGAGAGTGAACCTCCGCCATCACGACCTTGGGGAAATGTAGGTCTTGGTGGAAAGGCTTTGATCGCCGAAGGAGATGGTGTAGATGTTGTTGTTGCTGTCGTGGGGGAAGGCTGTTGAGAAGCCACTGGATGGTCTTCTTGTTCTTGACTGGGGAGTTGCGATGCCAGTGGTAGTTTTAGATCATCCTGTTTCTTGTCTTTTTGACGACGGGGAAAGTTTGCGTGTTGATGGTTGCAGCCACCCACACAACCTCCCCATTTCCTGGCCGGTGGTATCGTCGGTGACTTGAGTAGATTTGTCGTACTGGCCGGCCTCTTGAGTTCGGACCAAGTGCGTAGTTTTTCCTGAAGCTTGTATTTGCCGCTGTCCTCGTTCTTCTTCATGATGACGAATTCGCAATGATTGACGTTCCTCAGATCCTCAAAGTACTCGACAGACCAGTGGTACCACTTCATCAGAAACACTCTTGTCATCAATCCATGTGTAACCAAAACGCAAACCGAAGGGAAGTCCTCTTCTTGGAAATTTCTCCACAGGGATTCGTTGAAACCAGACACTCGATCGTATGCATCCGCTGCCGATTCTCCATTTGGGATGCGGTAGAAGAAGTGACCGTAATCTGCTCTTTCTTGCCACATTCTTTCCATTTCGGCCGAGCAAGGCTGGAAATTTCCAAAGTCTTGTTCGCGCAGGCGAGGTTCTTCGAAGACTTTGATCGTGTCGCGGATGAAGGGGGAGGGTCCTTGTTCGGGGGTTTCGCTTGTTAGAGAGGAAAGAATGCCTTCGGTTGTTTCACGGGTGCGGCGGTAGGGGGAGGTGAAGAATTGGACGGTGTCATCTGGGTTGAGCATGTCACGGAGGCGGCGGCCTGCTTCTTCTGCCTCGTAGGTTGTCAGTACAATGGACGAGTGAGATGAGGATGGAGAAGAGTGATTACTTGTTTTCTTCCTTCATCTGTGAGCTTGACTCTGTGGTCTGGTATGAGTTGGTGAATGTCGCGGTTCTTGTTTCCTTCGCTCTGTGCATGGCGGATCAGGATGATCATCTTTTGATATCATTAGCTATTGGTTCTTCCAAGTTTTCAAAAAGGGAACGCACTCGTGGTTTCCCCATGTTGTAGGTCTGTATCCTAGGTTTGTGGAAAAGGAAATGAGGGAAGGTACAGTTATAAATATGGTTATGGCAGGGTGGAATGACAATCAGTAGGTAGCACATGCATTATCTCCCTTGGGTTGCCTTTGTTTGCTCGTGATTCTGCCGCTTCCCAATGACGCAACACCCAAGGCGGTGAGTTGTCGCCTAATCAGCGTCAACTCCTCCTTCCTTATTGGCCTTTGCTCTTCCTCTGTCTACCATCAATCTCACAATCGTTGAGGCATCCAACACGAAAGGGCTTCAAGGAAAAATTCATGCGTTGCTCCACATGTAATCGACCAAGCGAAGCTACAGGTAACACCGTCCCTCGGGTATGTCTCCTTACTGAGACAACCGCCCATCTCCGTACACTGGAAGCTGCCCAGTCATGTCGCGTGTCATCAGTATTAATTAGCAATTGTCCGCAACAAGATTCTCCCCTGTTTTGATAGCATAAAGCACATGTCAGCGAGTCTCTCTACACCCACAGCATGCCATGGTGGTATAGATGGTGGCTCACATTGTGTTGCGACGAATTCTAGCGTGGCATTATGGCTTTCAAACGAATTCAACACTGGTTTAGGTATGTTATCTAACAAGCCAAATAAGCCTCTCCGCACCGTAGATACCAGACAATCATCTTACCGTATGCAGTCAGTATCGTGAAGCCAAAGTTATTCGTGTCCTTTGGAGAACGTCAGTATTTTTGTTTGTGAAATATCAGCCTCATTCTTGCTGACTAGGTACAACAAACTCTAAAGCACTCCTCAGGCCAAGAGCGTGAATCATGCTTGATATCTGGAGCGTATTGCATCCAGCAAAAAGTCTAATGCAGTTTTGGGATACAGAAAGTTTCCATATCTTTCATAGATCCATAAGTACTCCCTTCAGCCCCTACCCAAAGATTCACATCCACACCAAAACCCTTTTGCATAAGTACCTTTCTACAAACAGGTCCACCAACAAGATACACCATACCACAACCTCAATACCACATCTCCACATCAAATACCACCATGTCGACCACCAGAAGATCAACACCCATTGAGGTCATCCCCACAGAGACCAACCAACGCGATCACGACCCTGAGTTCGAGTACCTAATGCTCAATAACATGGAACTATACAAGACAGCCCACGGCATTGCCATTCTCCCCTGTGCTTTCGCCCTGCAAAACCTGCATCCCGGCTGGGGCATCTCCCCCTGGTACATGTTCCGCGCCGAAGCATACCACAAAACCTCCAACCTGTCCACCTGGGACACACTCCTGAACAACTTCAAAGCTGGGGACCTGGCATCCATCGGATCCCTCTGTGTCGTATGGCACTGGTTCATCGACTTCAACGTCATCATCAACTTCTACCCAGACGGCAGCAGTGCCCTCAAAGTCGAGGTTTCCGAACTGAACGACATTACTCCTAGTGCTGTCAAAGTCACGAACTCAGGGTTCTGTGATCCGGTCAGCGAGTTGGTGGAGAAACGGCTTGTGAAGCACCCTCCTGTGAGGGACATTGAGTGGTTCAAGGGGTTCTCGGAGTATTTGGAGGGGTTAGATCCGATGTTGGTTCCTGTTGATGAAGATGGGCAAGTAATTGCTGATGATGAGGAGGATCCAGAAGATGGAAAAGTCCCTTGGGAGATGTAGAATGGAGGGTGCTTGAGGTTCTTTGAGATGGTTGAGCGTGTAGCATTGACTTGAGAATGAACATGAGAAGAATTCTGAGGTCGTAACGAGAGATTCAGTATTTGTGATATTTGGTGACCTGTATGGTGGCACAATTCCTCTGTCGTGTGAGAGTGACATGTGAGCCTTGTCTTCCTTGTCTTCCATACCCTCTCCCATATAAAACGCATCATTACACGGCACGAAAGACCCATCGTAAAGACCTACCAATCATATGAATGCCAGCTAACGCTAAGACGTCGACGACCAAGTAATCAAACGCGGGTCAGGACTTTCCTGTAGCCGGGAAGCAGGGTCAAGGAGGATTCCTCTGGTCGAAGAGTTTTTAAGCTATATAATTTGCTTTTGAAAGACAAACATGGTAGGAAAGATAATGGCTTTTTGCTTCTTGAGATAACTTCCATATCAATGCTTTGGGAGGGTTGTTCATCTCTTTGACGGAGATGGAGGATTATGGAAAGATATAGTGCTTCAGGGGAATCAAGAAAAAATAGAGAAACATCCATGGAGAGCTCTAGAGTCTTGACAAGAGAAGAGATATGGGGCTCTCAACGAAGATCGCAGAAATTGGCAGGAGATTCATGTATTTGTTATGGTGAACCTTGTATATAGTACTTGATGCTGAGAAAACATGATGTAGGGCATAGATAGAATGACTTGTTTTCATAAATCGTAAAACAAAAGGAGATACCAAATCCTTGCAATACGGCATACATTCAACCAAAAACTAAAGCCCTGACCTCGATACTCTCACGACCCGGCCAGCCTTCCTGGGTTCTTGGATCCGTGAAAGCCGTGTGCGGTGTCCTAGCCTTTCCACCTTCACTATCAAAACACTGCAAGAATAGTCTCTCATCATTACCCATGCCACTCCAGTAATACCATTCTTGACCCTCAGTAACCCTGATGCCCGCTGTCTCACCAACACGATCGGGATATCTATGCTCAACTGCAACGACGGCCTCGTCAGGAACAGAAGGACTCGCCGCCACGGCCAAAGGTTGAGAAACCACAGGACCATTCAGGGGACGCCAGACATTGATGATGCGATAGCGAGAGTTGAGCAGAGAACTGGCTTCGTCACCCATATGTCTTTCCACACGCATGCGTGCAGCTTTCTCGGTTTGGTCAACATGCGCACGATTTACCGGTTGACGAGAAGCGTTTGGATCGGCTCGCCTGATCGTATGATCGAACAGGAAAATTCGTTTGGCGCCAGGAACTTGAGAGAGTAACAATTCCTCAACCTCGGGATAATAGACACGCTTTATCTCATCTTCAGAAGTAAAGTCCTGTTCTGAGGGAGAAACTCCGGAAACGACGCCAAAACCGTGGGTGTTGATGTTGAAAGAGGACTCATTACCGCGGATGTCGTTTAGGTTGATTTTGTGGGGGTGTTCGGTGTAGTTTCTTTGGGGTTGGCCTGGTGGAGGGGCTTCTACGTAGTTGAAGGGGGAGGAGCCGTCACGAGGTGGGGCGTAAAAGGTCAGTGTTGAGGTTACAGGACCGCGTGGGATTTCAATGTCGGAGACTGTGGAGAGAGTGGGTTTGGAAGTCGTTCTTGTTGTTGTTGACGTGGTTGACATCGTGAATTGCTTGTCCAAGGATTAGATAGAAAGTGGTATCTGCAGTAGAATTGGAGTAAATAGATTGAAGTTGTATAGCCCAAGTGTGGTGGAGAAAGACAGAATAATGTCTTGACTTGGATGTCTCTATGATGTATATATATTCGTCAACCGTCCAGAGGCGAGAACAATCGACAATTGATTCCAAACCATGGATAATGGTGATTCGTGATTTGATTTCAAACCCGCGCACGTCATTGTAACCTTACCTGACTTGTCCGTCTGTCCGACCTTTCAAACACGCGGGGTGAGGCTGACTGTTGGAGTGCAAGTGGCAACAGACCAAAAGATCGCCAATCGGCTGCTTCCGGCGACCGATGCTTACTTCAGCATATCAATTGCGTGATTGTACTTGATACTTCCGGACTTTGAATTGTTCGATCAACCATGATATAATGGTGAGTGATAAAGTTATGGAAGATTAGAGGTGGAAAGGTGCAGAACAGTCCAGTAACGAAGGAGAACAGAAGTAGTTCTTATTAATCGACAGAAACATAGAATAGCAACAAGCCACTCAATTATCTTCTACGCTCGCCATGCAGAAGACCCGATCGCCCCTTTGCTTTTCTCCCTTTCGCCTGCAATGCTGAAATATGGATATCGTTGCTTGAAAACGTGTAAATGCTAGGAAGCGGTTCTTTCAGTGTGATCTCTTCAAGATGTTGCTCATTTCGATCTGGTTATGACAAATGCGCTGACTTCGATGCCTGATTGTACGTCCTTTCCATCCTGGTAAGGTCGGTTGGCTACACCATCAAGTACCTCATGAACCAAGCTGACGGGTGTCTGATCTTCCTGTGCTCGGTTTGCTTTGCGGAAGCATTTTGAGATAACCTCCCTGATTCTAGGCTTCTCCTGCTTGGCCCACCAGCTCTCGGCCCAGATTTTACGATCTAATACCACTTCTTCTTGTGCCGCATAGACTAAGGAGAATTTGGATGGCTGCTTCTGGAATTTTTCCATTCGTGTGCCGGACGTGCTGAGGGTGGAACATAAGCCGAGAATGTTTCGCTTCATGGTCTCATGGTCCGGTAGTGACTCTACAGAAGACATCTTCCCTAGCAACAATCCCAAGTCGGCTGAGAAACCGTTTACTACCACCATAGATCTGAGAATTGGATCCAGGACTGGTGCGAGATAATCGTGCATGAATGTTTGAGCACCACGTTTCGTGGGATAGATGAAGACCAGGGTTCCATTCTCGGGTGATAATTCGACCAGCCTGTCAACAAGAAGAGACGGTCCTCTTGTGTTGAACATTTCCATGAATTCGTTGGTGTTAGTGGGCGGAATGTAGCGCTCTACTATCGAGACATCGACTGAGGAAGGAGGTACAATGGGTCGTGGTGATTGTGGTAATGATTTTAAATTGTCGGCATAGTCAAGTATCTGAACAGCCGTGTCGAAGATCTTTGAGGTAAAGTAGTCATCGCCGCCGATTGGGGGTCCAGGTGTGCTCGGAGGTGAAGTTGGGAGGTCCGCAAGGTTAAATCTGCCCGGTAGCGCGTGAAAGACGTTGATCCAGCATGTCGGGCTAGTAGGGGTTTGGTCATGTAAGGAACTGATGATTGCAGGAAAAGCATGGCCTTCGGTTGAGGGACATGGCAAAGCGTGCGAAAGTACTTTGATAGGACGCTCGTAGGGGCTTTTCGCAGACCGTATATTAGAGACTACAAATGATGTTCTCAGCATTTCTCGTATCGATTAGTAAACTTGCCGTTTGTGTGTTACTTACGCATCACGTTAATCACACCTTTGAGCCATGGATTCAATGGAGCGTCTCCAGTAGGTGTGGAACCCTGCACTGTGAGTTGGGGCACTTGTGCTTGCTCCGCCGAAGCCACATCAACAGTGTCCGAAGGCATCATGCCTTCTTCGACCGTTGGAGAATTCATAGGACCAGTCGCGATCTTGGTGATGGATTCCCAAGTTATTCTGCCGTTGTCGTCGGGAGGCGTAAGGGTTGTCACATAATGATGCAAAGGTGTATGAAGAGCGGGTGCTCGGATTTGCGACTCGGGTGAGAGTTCGGGCTGTAATGTGTATACGTGGTTATGCAAAGCATCGTCCATGCGAGGATCGACGCCAGATGTGATTGAGTCAAAGTCAGCGGTAGCCTTGGGGATTGTCGCTGAGAGGTCGCCAAGAAAATGTTCACTACGCGCGAGAGGAGGTCGTTGCACCTGTTCAGAATGTGGGGCACCAATTCCCAACTGCGCAAGATTAAGGCGGAGACATGAGCCTGCTTTTGCAGACGGCAAAACCGGAGAAGACGGAGCTGGATCGACTTGAGCGCCAACCAAGGTGTCGAATTGCAAGTCGGTGGGATGTTCCAACTCGAACGTGGGAGTCCGGGCGGGGTGTTGAATGTCAACAATGTCGGGAATTGGTGCTACTGTGGAAGCTATGCGCGTGTTCGAACTAGGCCATTGGTTTGATATAACACTGGCTAAGGACTCTTGCTCCACGCCGGGGGTGAATATATCGAGATCACTCGCAGGCGAGGGGATATCTAGTCCGATCTCGTTAGGAGTCTGAACGCCATCGAGAGCATGGCACAAATCCCGCGCAGTGGTATCCATGAAACCCTCGCAAGGTTTGAAGCTTTGAAACCACTTCTGACAACGACAGGACAGATAAGCGGTAGTCAGAGGCAGAAAGGACAAGCGCCACGAAGCCCAAGGTAATATGTGGCTGCAGTGGTTTGCAAAAAGACAACGAGAGTAAGACACGAAATGAAAGGATCAACGACGATTAACAAGAGGAAAGTTTGGAAGAACAGCAGTTTGCTGCATGAAAATAGTGCCTGTTAGCGTGCAGGGCAAGCATGTGTCGTTCTAGACCTTCAACAGACTCGGCTTCGTTGAGAGAGGAAGGTCTGCCCTCCTTCGGCGGAAAAAAGCCCGTTCCCGTATTATGGCTTTTCAAGCGACAAGGATGTTGCTCGTGCTGCAGCAAAATCTCTTTCAAGAAATCTGTCGGTTTCCAGAGACGAGTTTCCACACGACAAGGCAGATGTTTGCGATATCCATACTACTCGGGGTGCCATTCCACGAGAGATCCTCGGGTAAAGCGACAGCGGTGATTGGAGCTATCCGATGATCAAAAGTCGCGCGGCCGTTTTGTGTATACAATCGAAGATTGTCTCTCCACTAAGCAGCGCCGACATGAACCATGAGATTCCCATCTGAAACGGCTTCTGGCTACCTCTTCGACGGGATATTATTTTATGTCGTGACTTCGCCCATCCGTGCCTCATGAAGCGCTCTTCTCATTCTCTCTTCCGCGCGGCGTGGTTAAATCTGCCAAACTCCAGCTTGTGTTTTCGCTCGCTTGTCGGCACCACACACGATCACGCTTCATGATCTGACGCCCAGTCAAGCTTTACGGTAGTCGGTTTAGCTGACTCTCCGTATTTGATCTTCTAAGCATGGGCTTTTTGATGCACCTTTCATTGCCGGAGATGTCAATGAGCCGGAGATGTCCATGTTTATGCGAGAGCCGCTTCCTTCAACGAACATGAAAATCGGCGATATTGTCGAATCGGCCAAGAGTGTTGTTAGGCTCGGGCGTCCAATGAGCCATCGACTGCAAAATCCAAACTCTCGGACCACTGGAAACTGTTGGTTCTTGGTGACATCCTAATGAGATCGAAATGCACTCGATTCGGTGACTTTGTTGATTCAAATGCCGCTTCGAACTTCGGGACAAAAAAAAGCGGCGGGCAACATTCTACAATCAAACTGGCGCGGAAAGGTGAGTGAAAGCAGGCGGACGTGAAAGGAAGTACCTATTGTTTTTTACGCGCGATCTTCAACGACAAACACGGTGCTCCACTTCGGCCTCAGAATCGACGCAAGAAATCATGGCCAATTGGAACTTCACGGCATTGTATAAGAGACTGATCTGCGGTTTTTGGTGCCTCATTGAGACAATGCAGTTATGACATAGCGCAGCAAACACTCTTTCATGTCTTAAAGACTATGAATATGGAAACATTACCACATTCTACTTTAGAAACTGCTGGATCACACACATGAGATAGATCTCACTAATCATTTTTCAACATGAGATCTCTACTCGCGTCATCGCATCTGCAGCGCTGTCGAGCATATATAGCTCAGATGACCGGTAGGGTGTGCTTGTTATTGGTCCTTGCAACCCAGATAGAGTAGTCTCAGTGAGAGGTTATTCCATAACACAAAAAACCTGACACAGTCCCACAAAACATTTCTACCACCATACAACCAGGGCAACGGGCCGACATTGTGTGATACACAGACTTATTCATTGATGGCACCGTCTCCACCACAACCCGTATCGAACTCACAAGTCAGAACAATTATGCCCTCATTTCCGACCATGGCTTCACAAATCCAACTGTCAGATTATCACCTCAGTCCCTGCTATCAAACGGAACAGTTTCCATCTCGCTCCCACCAGGATCTGTACGATTCACCAACTCTTCCGTCACACCTAACTAGCGCCCATGCTCAGAATACTCCCACATCCACATAACCTTCAAGCTCAGTGAGAGAAACCCTTCCCAACAACGAGGCAAATCCCGACAGGATGAGGAACGATAGGAATGTAGTGTTCCATAAGGCTGCGGAAGATCTTGAAAAAGCAAAACATGAATTCGGCTTGACAAGTGAACCAGAAACAAGTTGGGGAAAGGCTTGGAAAGAACTTCAACGCAACATGACACGCATGTGAAGAGAGAGGATGGAGATTGTGCCAAAGACGAATGCCAGCCGTCTTTACGGATGTTTTCATGTTCGGTGATCGCTGTTCACTAAGGGTTCTTCTACCTCTTTCGTCACTTCAAGACTTTCGATAAATCATACTGAGACGACTGTTTTCTCTCTTCATTTCAATACTAGATATGTTGTAAACATGCTCGCGTTTTGAAAGTGTAATGATATATTGCAACTAAAGAGATGTCGTTCTCCTCCATGAGGAAGTTTAAGAGCTATCTTGATGGCTATATCTGTTGATAGCCGCTTACAGATATTGGAGAGTCGAGTTGTTGATCGCTCAAAGTCCATCCCAACTGTGATCGCCTGAAATAGGGAGTTAATAGCCACCCACACTGTCAGTCAAGATCAGGTTTGTGTTTTTCCCAAAAGCCTCTGAGAAGCAAAAAGATGAGAGGCTTTCAAAAAATCTTGTGGAAAGTTGTTGTCTCGTTGTGAGGGTTCAGTGTCGTTGTCGGTCAAAAAATGGGTTTTTGCCTCCTTGGCAGAATTTCGACGTCTTCTTTCCTCTTTCAACAGGCTACCAACACCAACTCCAAAGCCGTAGAAGGCAATAATTTGCCCAAAGATCCCCAAACTACAAAAGCATACACGGATTTCATTGTGGAAGATAGCTCTCAATTCGACAAACGGAGGAATATTCCATACCATGGCATCATCTGAAGTGCAACTCCACGTCGACGACGTCTGCACTTCCAAATCATCAAATGAGACGGCAGTCGGATATGTCGAGCGCACACATGCAGAAGTTGAAAGCCATGCTGCAAACCCAGCAAGCACCTATGGCGGGATCCATCGACATCGATCAGTTTCCCGACAACTTTACAAGACATTTCTACAGGATGGCATCCCACCGAAAGGCTATGTTCTGATGCACTGGCAGACGGAGACCAAAGTGGAATTGGTACCATGTAGCGATCTGGTCTTGCTAGACCGTACTTTCATGTCCGGTGACTTGATCCGGTCTGTCGAAAATTCGAAAAAATCAGGCACTGTGATTAATGCTAGGTCTTTCTGCACGCTATTGAGCACCTGCGATGTAAAAGAAGTAAAGACTGGAAAAATCATGAAAGCGGCCTGGTTGCCGTCTGCTCCTGATTCTGAAGAGCAGCCAGCCTTCGAACTCGTGTCAGATGGCAAGATGCTACTCAACATTCCTTCTTCTGAACTCAAGTCAGTACAGACTTTCAACGAAGCCGATATCATCATCTACAAAAATTGGGTGGGTCGCATCAAGGATTGTTTCGACGAAGTTACAGTACGACTTCCGGACAATGGGGTTGTAACGATCACGGATGATCGCAACATTGAAGCCATCAATGGAGATCCTGACGAACGGTTCACGGTTGGTTCTCTTATCAAGACTAAAAAGGGTATTTTGCGCACTGGCAGATGGATTTATGGGTCATACTCGCCCAACACGGTAAGTAGAAAAGCTTTCATCTCCTTTCCAACGGCATGAGGAGCATCCACTCTAGCAAGACACGGACCCTGCATGCTTCTTTAAACCACCGTCCGAGAGCCTCAATCGACAAGAATGACTGCAGACTCTCAGTGGATTACCTCAAGCAGATTGTGTAATCTCTGAAATGCTACAGAGATGATCCTCATGCCGATGGCGAGGTCGAGTGGTTTTTTTTTTTCATTGTCATAGCCAAACATGCTAATCTTTTGTTCAGCCTCCTGTCGGTGTTGTCGTTGATGTCCGTACGAAAGAATGTCAAGTCGATTGGCTCCATCACAACATGTCTGGTGACATGTCCTCGTGGGGCAGGACGCCAGAATCTTTCTTGGGCCTCGACGAGCTAGAGAGCGATGACTTGTTCGTTTACGACACGTCAAGGATGCCACAAGGACCTCATGACAACAGTTCAACGAAATCACGTTCAGATTCAGAGTTTCAAGGTGGCATTCGGGTGAGATTCAAGGACATCGCTGGTGCTAGTGTCAAGTACAATGGTCAGAGCTCACCAAATAAGATCGATCGACTCGATCGAAGAGATTACCTTGGATACGACATGAATGTCTTTACCATCACTAGTACTACTACTGAGGTCGACATTCAGTGGAGCGACAAGACCATGGAAACTTTGTTGGCCACAAAAATCGTCCGCGATCCTCTAGCTGACGACGAGGATGTGGTATTCATGGGTGAAATTGTTTGTACAAACGAGATCAGATCAGCACCTGAAGCCGCAGCAGACTGGACCACAACCCCAGCTAGGGTAGGTATCGCCGAAGAAGTAAATCACAAAGACAGGATTGCTCGCGTTCGGTGGTTCAAAGATGGCAATCTCTCATTCATCGACAAGGATCTGATCCACGTCGTTGCAAATACACACTTTTCAGGTCTGGGCACAGAAGTGGAAGAAATGAGCTTCTACGATATACGAGCACCGAAAAGCATCAATCGAGACAGAGGCGATTTTGTGATTCTGAAGATGAGGCCCGGTTCTACCTCACAAAACTCCACGACTCATGGTGTTCAATGGTTCGGCGAAGTGGTTGACATTGGCTTCAATGGCACATGTACCGTTCGTTTTGGTGCTTCAAAGTCTGTTACGGAACTAGAGTGTAACATTACAGATACGATTCCTGCCATGAACCAGGAGCTCGAAACAGGGGAATTTGATTCGACCGAGGAAGCGGAAGCAGACCTAATGGATTATATCGAAGGAAGTGATGTGGATGATTACAGTGACGATTCCGACTTTGACATGGATGCATTTGAGGAGTGGTACGAGGAAGGGCAAGAAATGCCTATCGATGAAGATGACGAATCTTGGAGTACTGAGAGTGAAGGTGACGATCACCTCGACCATGACCACCAGAATCCTGCGGCTGAGGCTCCTCAGCAAGGAGGTCCTGATTTTGCAGACACAACAGCGCGCAAACCTGCGATTGAGGGCTCTGACGCTCTTGCCAATAACAACCACACTGGAGGGTCCAGTCTCGAGAACGGCTCGATGACCGAAACAAGCACTACAGCTACTCCAAAAGTGCCTACTGAAGACCTCCACCTCACCTCCTTACCCAACGCACCCCCCTCATACGAAATCCTCGATAGCGAAGTTCCGGCAGGCCACCACTTCTGGCTACAAACTGGCTCCATATCAGCCAACCACATGAAGTCCGTTCAGCGTGAACACAAGATTCTGAGCGCACCAGGTGCACTCCCAGAAGGCGTGTACGTCAGAACCTGGGAATCAAGAATGGACCTCATCCGAGTACTCTTCGTAGGTCCAACAGGAACACCCTATGAATACGCACCTTTTGTGATCGATCTGCATCTACCACCGGCATATCCTTATGAACCTCCAAAGGCATTCTTCCACAGCTGGACAGCAGAAGGCGCTGGTATGACGGGAAGAGTCAACCCTAATTTGTACGAAGAGGGCAAGATTTGTCTGAGTTTACTCGGTACATGGCAAGGCGACGAATCCAAGAACGAGGCCTGGGCGCCAAACAAGAGTACCGTGTTACAGGTGCTAGTCAGTATTCTTGGACTAGTCCTGGTCAAGGAGCCTTACTACAACGAAGCTGGCTACGATTCCTTGCAAGGATTATCCTCAATCAACCAGAACGCTTCTGCTTATACGGAACGTACTTATCTTCGTGCCAGGGCTTTCATATTATCACCCGTCAGTCGGTTGACACGCAACGAGACGGCAGGATTAGAAGGCCTTGAAGGATTGATCCGTTGGCTGTACATGGACAGAGAAGGTGCTGGGTTGATGACCAAAGCAATCAAAGCTTGTAGAACGATATTGGCAAACAGCGAAGGAGATGAGAAGGATGTAACACCACGCGATGGTCTTAGTGTTGTCACGAGAGGAGCAGCACTGCCGTTGAAGAGGGTTGCTGGTCGACTTGAACAGCTTTTGGAGTCACAAGTTGTCAGTGATGCCGCTCAAACATGACGAAGTCTTTCGACGTCATTGAGGAGACTTTGCGGGTTGAGATGCCAGGGCATTAAGCTGCGGGAGGATTTTGAGTTCCCTGGCTTGCTATCTACCACAAAGTCAATGATTCTCAAGAGTTGATATGTATACCGCGATAGGGTTTCCAATAAACACAATTCCAATGTAACGACGTAGATTCTACTGGCAATATGTACATGACGCACCTCATGCGCAGGAAGAATTTGCAAGAATCGATGCCTATTAAGGCGCTTTCTCCAAAATTCCGGTACCGTGTCATTGTGTATACATTCAAATATCGCGAATGGAGAAGTGTTTAAAAAGGACATTGGTTTGAACATCAGAAGGACATTATTTATGTTCGAGGTAATTATAGCCGAGTAGTCTTCAAGTACAACCGAAATTAAGCATGCCCGTGACTTCGCGCCTGCATATTCGCGTCATCCATGAACCATTCATTTCTCATAAACTCGTAATGCAACCACGCAAAACAACGACCCAACCGTCTACGTCTTATATGGCCACACACTCTGAATCCGGACAAAAAAATCCACCATGAATCACTAAGACACGCTACCACCATATCTCCGCTGCTCCCAGCTATTCAGGCACAAAACACAGTGCGCATTTGGAAGCACTTATCCCACACTACCACCGTAATGAGCCCTCCCATAACAACACCCCACCCAGGCAAACCGACCCGCCGCTTCTTCGACCCTTGGAATTCCTCCTCCACCGGCCACCAACGCGCCGACAATCGTCTTGCAGGTAGCACAAGTTGGCGCGACAGCCGCAGCCTAAAACTCGGCCAACAATTTGGAGGAGGCAGTGGCGGAGGACCTAGAGTTTACGATACCGTTGGCGCTGGGAGTGAAGAGTTTGGGAGGGATGGGAGGTTGGAAAATGGAGGGTGGGAGAAGGGAGCGAAGGGGTTGAGGGGGAAAGGGCAGATGAGTTTGGTGGAAAGTTTCGGGGTTAGGAAGGGTGGGAGGGGTATTGTTAAGGGGAAGGGGAAGGGGGAGGAGAAAGTGGGGAGGGAGAGGGTGATTGAGGAGGTGGTGGAGGGAGAGGGTGTGCCTAGTTCTGCTCAAATACCCAGGAACGAGGAACACGAGGAAGAGAAGATTCGGGAGCAGGAGCCAAAGCAGGAACAAGAGACCAAGCGGCAAGAAGAATTGCTACAGGGAGAAGAGACACAACATCAAAAACCACCACAACCAAAGTCCCAAAACCCTCAAATCTTCTCCGGCCTCTGCATATACATAAACGGCAGCACCTCCCCCACAATCTCCGACCACAAACTGAAATCCCTGCTCGTGACCCACGGGGCCCGTATCTCAATCTCCCTCGGCCGCCGCACAGTAACACACGTAATCCTAGGTCGACCCAACAATGCATCAACACTCGGTGCAGGAGGCGGTCTATCATCCTCCAAACTCCACAAGGAAATCACCAAGATAGGGGGAAATAATATCAAGTACGTCACAGTGGAATGGGTTATGGAAAGTTTGAAGGCGGGGAAGAGGGTGCAGGAGAATCGGTTTGAAGCGGTCAGGTTGGCGCAGAAGGGTACTGGGAGGGTTGGTGATATGTTTGCTAAGGTGGCGGCGAAGAAGGGTTGATCGTGATTGAGGGACGTGTGTTTTCTTTCCTACTGTTCGTTCCCACTGTTGGTTTGAGGGACAATGAACGGGTCTCGGGGAAGGCAGCGAGCATTTGGGACATTTATGGTGTTTGGTCAGATGGCATGATACCCGCAAAGGCGACAAGCCTTTTTGCAAAACGGAAAGGGGGATCGGTTGGAAGGTATTTTCTACCGCCACGGCAGGGGTTTCATAGGACAATGAATTTAGATGATCAGTCCTCCCTCTTGAGTGTATTTCATGAACAAGTTGAATATTTTTTTCTATGTCAACCGTCCTCGCCAAAGGGATAATTGAACTTGAGTAGACTGTTCAATCCACCGACCCAATGATCTTGTCCTTCGGAGCCATCACGATTTCCCGAACGAACGATGCTGGGGACACCTCCACCACACCACTCTCCAGGCCCACTGCGAATCTCTTCGCCAACGACACGGACTTCCATGCCACGTCCAAGACCCTTGTCTCGCATGACACCATCCACACTAACTTCAATCTCATCACTTCGGTTTCTGTCCGACAATCGTAGAGTTATGGGCGTGTTGGCTGGCAAGACGAGTGGGCGGAAAGATAAACTGCGGGGGCAGATGGGAGTTAATAGGAGAGAGGAAACTAGAGGGTGTACGATGCTGCCTCCTGAACTGAGAGAGTATGCTGTTGAGCCTGTGGGTGTGCTGATGAGTAGACCATCTGCCACGGCTTCGGTCAAGAAACGTCCGCCTACGTGGATGTTGATGATGGACAAGTGTGGTGTGCGACCTCTATGCAGCAAGACCTCGTTCATGGCAAACACATCGTTGGTCGAGCAATCCTCTGAATTGGTTTTGCGTGATGGAGGCGTGGGATGTGTGATAGGGTTTCCTTCTGCATCGAATATGCCAACCTTTAGTCGGTTCCGTAGAAGCACGCGCGAGCTGCGTGAAGGTCCCATAGACATGCCGCGTACGGAGCCCCAGCCAGATAGCGAACGATCTGAGCCGTTTTCGACGTCTAATAACGAGCTGCCGTAGCCTGCCGAGGCGCCAGACATGTAGACTTCGCGGAAGGCGCGCTTGTAGTCGACAAACTTCCATTCACCTAGAAACCCGAGGGTTCCCATACTGAATGACAGAATAGGAGGAACACTTGTCGAGGTAGCGAACAGAGAACTGGCGTGTAAGATTGTGCCATCACCTCCCAGTGTCGAGGTCAGATCAACCTTGTCTTGCAGGCGGGTATTGGCACCGACGGGGCCAGCTTCTTGTGTGGTATAGATGGGGAAGGACAACGATTCGTGAATCTCAAGTGCGACTTTGGGCTCAAAGATGAGTGAGACGCCCGGGTAGGTCGAGTGAATGTGGTTGGCGCATTCGAGAACTGCGGCAGCGACGGCACGAGACTTTTCTTTAGACACGAGTAAGATATTACGAGGGGGTTCTGGCCATTGCAGTGACAACAAGTCAAGCTGCTGTGTCTCTGCGCATTCCGTTAGTGTCCGAGGACGGTCAGGCAGGTGCTGGCATAGACGAGATCGTGGATGGTCATGCTGTACCTTGGTATGTGGGCCGGATCCTGTCAGCCAAGGCAGCAATGTCGCGAATCTCACGGCGGACGAATGATTGAGAAAAGCATCTTCTGGCTAGTAGCTTAGTGGGTTTGAGAAGGCGCAAACATGGCCGTGTCATGCTTCCATGTCGCATCGAATAATGGAGGAAAAATGTCAAAATGCCATGTGCACGCCGAAACTTGACTACATGATGATCGTATGACCTACAACTCGGACTGTTATTCAGCCCTGTGGAGGCAGTCAAAGAGCTTCGGAACTGTCACCGAATGTGGGGGGAAGAGGTAATTATTAATTACAGTATTAGCTCGGAGGTCGGTATGACGATGGTGAAGTTTTACAGTAATTCAACACCAAGGCTGAGACATTGCATGCGCTTTTGTTCTTCTCAGATGGTGCTTTGTTCCAGATCCTACTGGTACTCTACTCTGTTGTACCACACGTTGATGGATATCACGCCTGTGGCCTCCCGCGTGTAGCATCCCATCACTTCCTGTTGCATTTCCAAAGCGTCGTCGTTTGTCGCACCAGTCATGTCTATGGTCAACACCGAGGGCGTCAGGCAGCGCAAAACTGCCGTACAACCCAACGACCCTGCTGCTGATGCTGCTGCTACTGCCTCACCATCAGTCGACCCCACCATTATCGTCGGTCCTCCCCGATTTGGCCCTGCGACTCAGGTCTTGCGCGTCATCCTCTTCACCCTGTACTTTCTTGTCAGCTGCGTCTTCATCCACGGTCACCAACTAATAGGCGCCCCGCTGTATTTCTACAACAAGGACTATTTCTACACCTGGCAGGCCGTCGGAAAGCAGTACTTTGGCATTCTGATAACAACAGGAACATGGCTATGGTCTCCCACCACTGTCCGCGTATCTGGCGATGCCTCGGTGGCAGGTCAACTCAGACAACTCCCCGATGGTCGTCTTGAATGCGATTTCCCTCACAGGATGGTTCTGATTGCCAACCACCAAATCTACACCGACTGGCTTTATCTCTGGTGGACTTCGTACACTGCCGGTCTACACGGCCACATCTACATCATCTTGAAAGAGAGCTTGAAGTACATACCCGCGATAGGACCCGGTATGATGTTTTACAACTTCATCTTCATGTCTCGTAAATGGGACAAGGATGAAGCTCGTCTGAAGCACAGACTACAGAAGCTCAGCACAAGGCATACTGGTCCTCTTCTTGGCAGGAAAGACACGGAGCAACTCGATCCAGCCTGGTTGTTGATCTTCCCCGAGGGTACTAACCTTTCACCCAACACACGCAAAGGATCACAGCGCTGGAGTGCAAAGTCGGGTATACCGGATCTCAAACACACTCTACTACCACGCAGCACAGGTCTACAATGCTGCCTGGCTGAGTTGCAGAAGAGCGTTGACTGGGTCTATGATTGCACCATCGCGTACGAGGGCGTCCCATCCGGGCAATACGCTGGACAAATCTTCACACTCCGCACCGTCTACTTCCAAGGCCGTCCTCCCAAGAGTGTCAACATGCACTGGCGTCGCTTCGCCATGAAAGACATTCCAATAGGCGACAAGAAAGCAATGGAAGAATGGGTATTACAACGCTGGCGTGAAAAGGACGACTTGATCGAGTTCTTTATCCAGAACGGACGGTTCCCTGCAGATCCATCGGCCATCAAGAAGGAAGACCATGCTGCTTACATTGAGACGGAAGTCCGTCCGAGATCAGTGTTGGAGAACTTGCAGGTCTTTGCTCCTGTGATGGGTGTGGCGTTCATTGGCAAGATATTGATCAAGTTGGTTAATTTTGCTACTACCGGGAAGATGAGCGATGCTTGATAGATGCCACTGCGTCAAGATAGCATGGTTCTGATGGCCTTGGGGTAGATGGGGTTGGTTTGGGTTATGCTGAGCACATCAGAGGGTCCTCTGTTGCGTAATTTTGCCGGCGTCTCAAGTGTTTTGGTTGGACATGACTTTCAATATATATCCGTCAAGCAGAGTTGGATTGTTCTGTTTTATTACAAGTAGATACCTGGGACTATGTGTCCACGAATATTTGATTACAGTAATTTTGGACTGCCTCGATCAAGACCAAACATGGACCATGACAGTAGAAGATAGGCTGTGAAGCTGGTTTCCATGCAATCTTACAAAGCGAATCTCGTTCTAACCTTTTCATCACCAGCCTTCCACTGCCACTCTTGGCCACTAGCTCTCTGGATACCCTTATCAATCCTCCTCAACTTGAGCGTAAACCTCGGCCCCAACTCCTGCAGTCCAGCCCTGATATCCTCGACACCTTCCATGTTCTTGCCGTCCGTGCCCTGAATACTCTTCTCACTGGCCCTCTTATCCCTAAACACATAGCGATGTCTACGCACAAAGATGTAATCTCGCTGATTATGCAACGTAACCACCTGTCTCCCCTGCAACTGCGGCTGGGGCGGGAAGATCGTGCGGAACAAATGCGCGGCGAGTAGACCAAGCGGTGTGCGGAACCCATTGAGGATGAGTTCTGGGTCGTGGCCTGTGGGGTTACCGTGACCGGGAAGTTTGGCGCCTTCGACCCAATTGCTGATGCTGAAGTGGAACATGGGACCATTGGGCAAATGCACAATGTCCAGCCCCGAGGGGCGTTTTAGGTCTTCGTTGAGGATGACGAGGGTGGTGTATTGGCGGTTTGCGGCGAAGGAGGCGATTTCTCTGACGCTGTATTTGTGGGCGTGGAAGTGGGCGGTGCGGCGAATGTAGACGGAGTTTGGGAAGAGGGAGGTCAGAAGGTGGGCTTCGTTGTGGAGGGTGCTGTTCAGACTGGTCGTGACGAGGACTTTTGGGGGATGTTCGAGGGGTTCGAAGAGGGAGGGGAATTTGGCAGCGAGCGAGGCCGGGGTAAGGTCGAGGTTTGTTGCTGTTGAGGGAGTAGGAGATGGTGCTCGAGGCTTTTCGGCGGCTTTGTTTTGCTTCTTTTGCTTGGTGGTGCCTTGGTCGTCGGACTCGTCGTCGTCGTCGTCGTCGTCTTCGTCTTCCTTGTCGGAATCAGCGTCCAGCATACTATCGGCATCGCTGTCCTTGTCCTCGTCTTCGCCGTCCTCTTCTTCCTCCTCCTCATCATCGTCCTTGACTTCTTCGTCCTCGTCGACCTTCCTTCTCTTAATTGACTGCAAATCAACACTAAGGCCCAAGTTGTCACCCTCCTCGAATGGGTCTGCAACATCCCAAGTACGCTTCTTGTCGATGGTCAAAGGAACATTCTTGGCTCTGCGGTCCTCTCTAAGTGCCGGGTTCTTGTCCTCGGTCCGTCGTCTGCGCAGACGGTCGTCACGCTTCTGGCTCTCCTTGAGCTTCTTATGCTTGACAAACTGTTCCTGCCGCTTGAGCTTGTTTCCAATCTTGAACGGGTTCTTGGAAACCATCTTGACGTGTTGACTCTGAGAGTAGAATATGTATAACACGGTAGAAAAGAAAAAAAGAATAAACTTGAAGCTGCGCGTCGGCTCAAAAAAACGTCAAATCGTGGAGAAGAGTAGAGGCGCACGGACGAAAAGCGCACTTTGTGTGTGACAGTCCAACATCACGCCGCCAAAGTTCGAATATCAAAAAAAGGGCAGCCGATTGACTCACCCCAAGCCACTCGCCAACACCCACTTGCCATATCCAGGCATCCCTGAATCACCATCATATCCTTGGCCTTCAATTCGTATCCTAGCGACTTGGTTGTTGGATGTTGAAGTCTCTTTGCCAGGTCAATTCGAGACATTTCATTTCTCTGCCAACAACACTTCCTGTTTCGGCTTCCTCTTTCACCTCATTGCTCGCAACCAGAGCTTTTACCACTACTACAGGTCTAGCACGCGCACAAGTACCCGTCCGTTCTAGAAACAAAGTCAACATGTCTAGCGACTATGTGACCCAGAAGGGCCAGCCTTTCGACAGAGCTGCCTTTGAGTCTCTTCTCCGCAGAAAGGTTTTCCTGTGGCAGAGTTTCGAGCCTTATGGTTCTGTCAAGGTAATTGCAATCAGTTGTTTTTGTTGAAATAAGAAGATTACGAGAATGGTTCCTGATATTTTCGTTCTTTCACAAATTAGGGTCTTTTCGATTATGGTCCTCCTCTTGAGCAGCTCGAGAGTCAGGTCATTCAGATCTGGCGTGATCACTTCATCCGCTCTGAGAAGATGATGGCTCTCAAGTGCTCTATGCTCACTCCTTACGACGTCCTCAAGACTTCTGGCCACGTGTAAGTCTTCTTTGCCTGTTTTCTCAACATTTACCATTTCCCCTCATTTCAGACATCACTATCTGAACCATTCATTCGCATTATATGAATGATCTAAAAATATGTTACTAATTTGTCTATAGCGACCGTTTTGCCGATTACATGTGTACGATCATAGAACAACAACACAGCACGTGACACAAATATACTGACCAATCCACAGGCAAGGACCCCAAGACTGGTGAAATCCTTCGTTCAGACCACTTGATCGGTGATGTCCTCGAATCCCGTCTGAGATCCGACAAGGAGGCTCGTGGCGAGAAGATTGAAGAAAAGGAAGAAGACCCCAAGAAGAAGAAGAAGCAGTCCAAGGCCGCAAAGGGTGCCGTCAAGCTCGACGATGCCGTCCGCACCGAGTACGAGCACGTTCTTGCCATGCTCGACGATTACACTGGTGAAGGTATGGGCGAGCTCATCAAGAAGTACGACATCCGCAACCCTTCTTCCGGTAACGAGGTCGAGCCTCCTGTCTCTGTCAACCTCATGTTCCAAACTCAAATTGGTGCTGCTTCCAACTCGCCTGCTTTCTTGAGACCCGAGACTGCCCAGGGTCAGTTCTTGTCTTTCCAGAAGTTGCTTGAGTACAGCGATGGTCAGCTTCCTTTTGCCTCTGCTTCTATTGGTTACTCTTTCAGAAATGAGGTAGGTGGTTCTTCTTGTCTTGACCAGCTATATAGATACTGACCGATAAAGCTTTCCCCTCGCGCTGGTCTTCTCCGTGTCAGAGAATTCTTGATGGCCGAGATTGAGCACTTTGTCGACCCCGATGGTGGCAAGGCTCACCCCAAATTCGCCAGCGTTGCCGACACCAAGCTTCCTCTTCTCAGCCGTCAGACTCAACAGTCTGGCAGCACTAAGCCCGAGATGGTTACAATTGGTGAAGCCGTCAAGTCCAAGCTAGTCGACAACGAAACCCTTGGTTACTTCCTTGTCCGTATCAACGAGTTCATGCGCAAGATTGGCATGGACATGAACAAACTCCGTTTCCGTCAACACATGGAGAACGAAATGGCTCACTACGCTTCCGACTGCTGGGACTGTGAACTGCTCAACAGCTACGGCTGGACCGAGTGTGTCGGTTGTGCCGACCGTTCCGCCTACGATTTGTCCGTCCACGAGAAGGCCACTGGTATCCCTCTCCGTGCCCGTGAACAGCTCAAGAACCCTTACACCGTCGAGGAATGGATTCCCGTCCTTGACAAGAAGAAGGCAGGTCCTAAGTTCAAGAAGGATGCCAAGGCCGTTGAGAACGCTCTCGAAGCTCTCTCCCAAGAAATGCGTGAGAAGCTTTCCATCACCATGGAATCCGAAGGCAAGGTCGATCTCCCCGTTGAAGAGATTGAGGCCAAGAAGGTCGAGCTCGACAAGAGCATCGTCGTCTTTGAGAAGCAAAAGCGTCAGGTCACTTTCCGCGAGTACGTCCCCAACGTCATCGAGCCTTCATTCGGTATTGGTCGTATTCTGTACTCCTTGATGGAGCACAGCTACTGGACACGTGAGAACGACATTGCACGCAGCGTACTCTCCTTCTCCCCCGTCGTCGCCCCCATCAAGGTCCTCATCGTTCCCCTCCAAAAGGACACCAAGTTCGCCTCTTTGATCTCCCAACTCGAGGAACAGTTCGACTCCAAGTCCATCTCCTTCCGTGTTGACCAGAGTGGTGTCAGCATTGGTAAGCGTTACGCTCGTAACGACGAACTCGGTATTCCATTCGGTATCACTGTTGACTACGACTCTCTCGACGACAATACCTTCACCCTCAGAGACAGAGATTCTACCAAGCAGGTTCGTGCTCCTGTCAAGGATATTGTCAAGGCTGTTAGCAGGATGTGTAAGGGCAAGGAGACTTGGGCTGAGGTTGCGGCTCGCTTGCCGGCATTTGAGAGCAAGGAGGCCGAAGAAGAGTAAGAGAAGATTGTCTCTCTTTTTTTTCCCCAGAAAGTATAAAATTGCTGAGGTAGCAAAATCAAAGAGAAATTTCATGTGTTGTTCTATTTGCGTCAATGTTTACTAGGAGATCAAGTGTCCTTCTCTCCAAAGACAATCGTCTCTCGCATCCGTATGTCCCCTTGGCAGACCCTTCCGTGTGATCAGGCTAATTCAGACTTAATAATTCTTTGCATACGAGTCAATTGAGGCTTACCTGTCTTCGGACGCCCTCCTGTCGTGTGGGATACGGCACATACGGTCAACGTCCGTGCCTCAGTATTATCCCCGTATTCCGTATCGACCGTATTGCAATCTTCACCTCACACTCTTCCTTCAATGTGCTGCGTATGCAACGCAAGCAAAGACCTCTTTCGAGTAAGTTTCTAGGGCACACTCTTTGACCTGTAATACAAGAATCAGGGCTATAGCTAAGGCCCCAGTAAGAACTGTACATGTCGCCGTGACGAATGCGATCAACACTTTTGTTGAATACGTCCATATCAGGCCTGCCTAAGCCTCTCAGATAGCAAATTGATCTGGCTGTGTACATAGAGCGTCGTTCACCCACGCTGGAATACTTAAGTATCGTAGTCTTCTTCTCCTAATCTTCTCCTGTCAATCTTCATCACTTTCTCCATTCTCCAACAAAACAAAGACAACTGAACTACCACACACACTTTACCATACCAGATTCCAGTCATGTCAGATACTAGCGCATACCACCCGTCAATGGACGACCCTAATGCATGGGTTCTCTACCGCTACTATCCAAATCTTTCAGCAGCAATCCTCTTTGCTGTCCTCTTCGGCATCACTACAATCGCCCACACTATCTACGCCATAAAGCGTCGGAGTTGGTACTTCATACCCTTCATCATCGGTGGAATCTGTAAGTCCTCTTCAATTCTTCCTTTCCTCTCAACATCCTAATAATCAATTTCAATAGTCGAGATTATCGGATATATTGGCAGGGCACTTTCCTCACATGATGTCTGGTCGTTAGGTCCTTATATCATACAAAGTCTACTATTGCTGCTCGCACCCGCACTTTTCGCCGCTTCGATCTACATGACTTTGGGAAAGATTATTAGGTATACCGAAGGAGAACAGTATTCTCTAATTCCGTTAAAATGGTTGACGAAACTTTTCGTCATCGGAGATGTTCTCTCTTTCCTGGTTCAGATGGCAGGTACGTTGTTGATCCTGATCCAATTACTACTCTGTGAGCCAAGGGATATTGATGTTTTGCAGGTGGTGGTATACAAGCAGGCGGCACCCTCGTCCTAGTCAAACTAGGCGAGAAACTCATCATCGTGGGTCTCTTCATCCAACTCGTCTTCTTCGGATTCTTCGTCACCGTGGCCATTGTTTTCCAAACACGCTACAGCCGACACGCCCGCCCAACGTCCGGATCCTTGAGGTCATCCCTCTGGCGCAAACATATCCATGCTCTGCACACAGGCTCCGTACTCATTCTCGTCCGTTCAGTTTTCCGTGTTGTCGAGTACATCATGGGAAATAACGGATTCTTGCTCCGACACGAATACTTCTTGTACATTTTCGACGCTACACTGATGTTCTTGGTCATGGTCCATTTCCTCATCGTACATCCCAGTCAGATCACCGCCAGAGGAGCCACCATGGACGAGGAGATCTCTTCGACGTACGAGTTGTGTCGGGAAAGTCCAATTCAACGTCGGAGGTCTGAAAAGCAGTGAAACCCCCTTCTCCTCTCCTGCACACCTTCACACCAAAACACACCAATTTCCACACCGAGAACGTCAGCGACAGGGAAAAGTCTTTGACGACTAGATCGGCGTACATTCGTCCCTCCAATCTTCCCAATCCTCAATCCACTGCTCCTTCCTCACCATACAAAGATATCCAGAACTTTTCCCTGCGGGACAAGGACAACATCTCACTACGCCCTCGTCGTCAATCCCATACACCAAAATCCAATCCCTCTCCTCATAAAGTTTCTTGTTCAGAACGGCGATGTGAGAAGTTGGTGTGTATTCCTGCGGTGCTTTATCGCTATTCAAGAATTCGAAGATTTGGGCAATGCTGTGGTTGAGGAAAGGTGAGATCCAGGTTGAAGGGATTGGGGGCAGGGTTGCTTGTCCGTCGTTGGGGTTTGTGGTTGCGAGGGCGGATTGTTGTTGTTCTCCTGCTAGAAGGAACATGTAGTAATCTTCATTCTCGCCAGCGTTTTCTTCGAGGACTTCGTTGATCATCTGACGTATCATGTCAGTATCTTGATATTCTTCTTTATTTATCTCTCTCAGTATGGTATGATGGCAGCTTTCAAGTCGTCTTTTTTTCTCTCTAGACAAAAGCTTTGTGCTTGGTAATTGTGATGGATATCTTATTTCTGGTGGGTGCACATGTGGAACTAACCTCGTTTGTCACATTTTCATCGAGCACAAACAGAACTGGAAAAATTATCTTATTGCTGTCATGAATCGTCGATGATTTCTTGATTCCGGTGTGTTGTTCGAGGGTATACGGGATAGTCGTATCGTCATGGTCATATAATTCGTCCATTGGTTTTGAGTTTTTTTTTTGATTTAGTGCAGTGGAAGATTTGACAAGAGTAAGGTACGTAGAGCAGGGAAGCGACGGTACTGAGAGCATAAGTATCGAGGTTGGGCAAGGTATTCTATTGAATTGGTGTTTGGTTTGATTAGGACGGTCGTATATAATTTGTTGCGTTAAGTATATTGGATCAGGCAGCAGCCAAGCAATCTGGAACGATATATACTCGATACCGTGGGGTTTACGCGACTGAGGGATGTCTGGTGCCGGGATCAAGATGATGGAAGATACGTTGCAGCGGTTCTCGTTCAAAAAGTGTTCATAGTAAGAGAACAGGAGAGTGAAGATTCGTGGGTCCGCCGCATGATTGACTTTACGTGAGCGTGGAAACAGCAGTTAGCACAGCTGAATAGTCAATCAAAATCAAAATATAGGTGAGCAGTCGAAGAGAGGTATACTGTATATTGTAGATGATTGCGGTTTGAAAGGAAACAGATTCCTATATCAAACTGGATCTAAACAAGACGTAGCTCCATCAAACGCTCTTTGGTGTTCTTTCCTTTCTCTTTACCACCCAGGGAACCAGCACTCAAACTCGGTCGCAATGACATCCCCATCGGTGTCTTTCACCTCTGGCAATAATGCGCAGTAACTTCCATCGGCATATTTCCTATCAAACCCGGCATCGTCGCTGTTCCACTTGTAATGGGCCAAGCGATCGGTAGTCTCGTTACCATATTCGAAATCAACTGTCCCGTCGGCCCTGGGCGTAATCACCAGATCACGAGGAAGTCCCGTGACTGTGAGCGTCTGGTCAACCGCAAGGTTGTCGGAAGAGGCCGATCCCGCTTCGGTGTAGACGCCGTTGCTGTAAGTGTTGACCTTTGCTTTGTACTGCTCCGAGTTTGTTGTTGAGATCTGGACCACGACATGATATGCTTCTATAGGGGTGTTTTCCCCGGTCATTGTGTAGCGATTCATGGTGCCCGAATCGTACGGTCCATCTGCTTTCCAGTCCATGTTGCCATATATAATGCCGTCGCCTTTGTACCTCAGAGTGCTCATGTGGAACTGTCTACCATCATTCTGACAATTGGGTTGAGGCTTGCAGTAAGGAACTAGGCTGGGTCCCGTTATCAGTCTCCGTCTTTGGAAGCAAAACAAGAAGCTGAGTTTACTTACTCATCAATGTCTGTCTGTGACATTCCAGATAGGTCGAATTCGATAGTAAAGGTCTGAGCACCGTTGAAGACTCTGCGGTTGCAAGTACGTCGGTTGGCATACTTGCCTACAGTTCTGCCTGTAGAACCGGTGTTGTAAAATTTCTGTCTCTGTCGGAAGAACCTGTACTGTTGACCTCCAACTGCAATGGTCACATGCTTTAGTACTTCCAATTCTTCGAGCTTTCTATCGCATTTGGCGACTTACCACCGTTGTCGGTGCCCTTCAAGCATCTGAGACTGTTGCGGACGGTGCCTTGGGGAAGGGTGAGGTCACGTCCATTAGGATCTTGGGCTAAATCTCCGAAAGTCATTTGGGCAAAGGAAGCCTAGCATGTGATTAGCACGTCTCTGGAGGGTTCAATGCTGGAGATATACAATACATACCTGAGGCCACTCGTCAGTCTGCATCTCATCCTTGACAGCGAGATTCTCCCAACCAGGCCAAGTGTCATAGAATTTCTGGCTGAGAGGCATGTTTTTACATGGAGTCCCAGTTGAAACGGTGGTCCCTGCATCTATACGATTGCGCGCCCTGGCACTCGGGAGAGCATCCTGGTATCGCAGATTTGGGTCCTTGACGACGCAATTCTGATAGTAACAAGCCTGCGGTGGAATCTAAAATCAGCATCCCTTTGGGATCAAGAAAGAGGAACCAATGGTCTCTGCGATCTCTAGCCCAAGTACTCCAAGCCACTGTAAACTCGCAAGAAGATCGCAGAGCGATTGTGAAGAGGATAGCGATGACATACATTTTGGCATGTCGCCGGACTGAAAGCACAGTCTACAACGAAGACACCACAATCCTCAGTCTGTCCGTTCTGCCTCTTGAACAAGTGTGACGGATGGTCGAAATTCAAGGAAAAATCATCCTCGTCATCCTCGTCATCCTCATCGTATGCATCCTCGTCCACATCATACTGGGGGTCCTCTCCTGCTCCAGGATCAAATTTTGCCTCATGTGCTTCAGTAGAAGAAAGTCCCAACACGTTGTTACCAGACCTGTTGTGTTCTGGGACGTTCTTGACAGTATCGAGAGGAGTAAGGATTTGTGCCGGACCAGAGAGTCCAAACGGAATTGCTTTGGGATTATCTGCCAACACTGCAGTCACAGCGATCGAAACGAATGTAACAATGGGCGTCTTCATGATTAGTGAGCAGTCAAACAAGGAGCTCGGATGCGTCGAGATATAATGGAACTCGGGTGAGGAGGAGATCGAGCGAAATATGCAGAATTCATCCTGACCATTTTCCCGTGTCGTGAGACATACCTTTTGATCAATTTTACATGTTATATTGAAGGACGCTTTACAAGAAGTGGGTCTCCAGCCTCTGCTCGTCCGTCGCAGCGATGTGCCATTTTCCGACTAGGGGCACGAGTTATCATTAGCACGTATTGATTCAAAAGACCATACAAAGACGGTCAGGCCGCCCTTGAACACAATCTTCTAGTGGTAGCAAGAATTGAAGGCATCCTTCGTGGCTATCTCGAAACGCGCCATCGGGTTTCGAGGTGATGTGCGTGCGTGATGCTGGAGGATTTGCGACGGCAGCTTGGGGTGTCGTTGGGTGTGCTTGCTGACTTCTCTTCTCCACAAATCAGTTCCAGATGTTCAGGCCATCCATAAATTTTGGCTTCGCTCTCTTGGCTGCAACACCAGACTTCGACAACATGAATCATGCCATAGGTCTACGCGTCCAAGGCCAACTATCTTATGGCTGTCGCCTAAATGTTCACGCATGCCTTGGTTCCTCTATCAGTTACTGTTAGCACAAGTGGTTACCAATTGACCCCATCCATACTCTACCTCCAGCTGCGTCCAAGACTGTCTATGCTGGACATGGTGCCACAACGGAGATTCACACAGAAGCCGGTCCCTTCGCGTCCGAAATTTGAATATGATGAGTTCACTAATCCCCTCAATCTTGCTAAAGAGACAAACATCGACGTGCCTCGACTTGAAGCTATGGATGAGGGGCCATGCGTACTCTTTGTCCTAGATGAGGATGTTTCAATTGAGGTGAGTCAATATCTCATCACGAAGCCAGATATACTTGATGCTGATTGAGAACGCTAGATGGTCAATAAAGCACTCGAGGAAATATTCGAGGACGACTATAGTAAAGGAGGTATATGGCTAGCCGAAGATACGTTTGACTGTCTAAAGGATAGCGAGTGCTCTACTACTGCTCCCCCGATTCGTTCTGATTGGCGATCTCCCTTTCTAGGCCACAGCGTTGAAGATGCTTTTCGGTTCGTAGCATCAACAATCCCCGAAGAGAAGGATATACAACACAGCATTATTGCAGTCCTAAACAAGCATTTCTTCGAGAAAGACGGCTGGGTACTACTCTACAACGTTGACGTAGAGGGCATAATGACGCCCATTCCGTGTTCGGTCGAAAGGCTCGTTCAATACACATCTACAGTGCATGACCATCGATGGAAGCTAGATCTTGAGGACTGGCGAAAGAGAGGAAAGCCTGCTATGTAGGAAAGAAGAATTTATCCAAGCAGGTATCTTCTAGCACGGGGGTGTCAAGATCCAGGATGGAGTTCCTCATCAAAACAAATGCCATCAACAGAAGCGTTCAAAGAGAAGTTCTTATTGATAGTCCCAATCGACGGTTGTTTGCTAGGAACCCCTCATGAATTTCAATATCTTCGTGCAGCACCTGGATAGGCATCTTGAAGGTAAATTGGACGCAGGAAGAATTTGGGCAATGTCCGAATGAGGTTTAGCACTGCATATCAGGCATTCTGCCAAGCCAAACACGGTCAAGGCGGCCTGGCCGATCTCGACCCATTCGGTGCATTGTTGTTTTCTATACTCATCCCGACTCAGAATCGTTTTTTCGTATGGTGCCGCCACCACTGTCGCATGCCTTGGGTCCTTGAATCAATCCTCTAGATGAGACCCACTATATGGCAGCAGCTCACAGTATGAGCAATTTCATTCACGGACGGGATGAAGGTATGCAAGGCGAGGGCCTCGAAGCCGGATATTTACCATAGAATAAAGCTGTATCGCAGTGTCATGGTGTCTTCGAAATCATCATCCCCTTGTCTATTCTCTTCCTTCTTGTTTGCTCGTAGCAATGGTCCGCCCAATCTGCTTGGCAAGTCTCGTGCTCCTAGGTCCTCGAGCTGCACTTGCCATATCATGGGCAATCAATGGCACAACTACAGCAGTATCGGTTGAATCGTCTGTAACAGAGCCCTCTCTCGCGCAGACTACAACAGATACTGCAGAAACAACTCTGGCTATACCCTCCTCGGGCACTTTGTTGTTGTCTGATACCACCTCCACTACGGGTACACCAGCAGAGAGCGCAGCTTCATCATCCAACTTGGTCGTCATATCCGAGACTAGTGTACTCCCAACTCCAGCGAACGTCACTACAGACCTATCGTCTAGCTCTAGTTCAATCACTACCACGGCTTCTTCTGCTATGACAGATTCTCCTCCGGCATCCATATCAGATATTAGTGTGATCTCGCCTACAGCAAACACTACTCAGATAGTCGTGCCTACAGACCTGTCCTCTGGTTCAATCACATCGTCCAACTCCAGTGAGATCACGAGTACATCATTACCCACTCTTGGAGAGTCTACCTCGGACATCAAGTCTGATACTAGTGCACTTTTGTCTTCAGCGAACACTAGTGTGATAGCGATGCCTACGGATCTGTCGTCAAGCTCGGTCGAATCCTTCACTTCCAGTACAATGAGCAGCACTTTATCTTCCGAGTTTACCTTACCTGTCCCAGGAGGTAGTATGACAAGCTCTTCTTCGGCTCTGGTCAGTAATGGAGTTACCGCGACATCATCCGATCTTACTCCGTCATCAGTGACCGCGACCATTACGACCATACCAACAGGAGTCTCTACCGAAGTGATAAGTGGCATCTCTACAAACACATGGACTACTACTTCTAAAGACGGCCGGTCCACTGTTGTACCGGTGATTTTTTGCCCTGGTTGCGGAAGTGGTGGATCAGTCATTATCTGGGACCTTCCCAAAGATCTGACCAACACCGTACTGGACTGGGCCAAGCACTTCCCAGGCTTGCCCAAGCTCACATTTCCGTGTATCCAGAGGTTGGGTGTTGGTGATTGTGGTCCACCAAAGACGGGAGAGCCCGACGGTGATCAGACCACCAAAGCTTCTTCTACATCTACTTTGACGACTTCATCTTCAAGCACATCGAGTACGTCAAGCACGTCAAGCACATCAAGTACATCAGAATGTAGCTCCAGCACTATTTCCGACTGTCGTGTTGGCTGTTCGGTCTCCACCTTTTCCACAGGATCTAGTGTTACAACTGTTTGCTACACCACTTCATGTTTTAGCACTGTTGGATGTGATATTCAAGCTACCACAACCACCACTGTGTCAACCTCGTCTCAAACTCCGGAGACTTTTGTATTGAAAGCAACACCATACAACATGGAAGCAACATGGAAATTGCTTGGCATGCAACCATCGGCGTGGCGCCATGAAGCTGACTATAAATACCCCTACTGGGATGTCTCTGACGTTGACGAGGACGAGGGTGATGAGGATGGGAACAGTAACTCAACCATAACGTCTTCAAGTAGCTCCACGAGCAGTATGATAATCACTAGTAATTCGACGACCCCAATGACAACGACCTCAGACAGTGTCTCCTCGACGACATCTTCTGCAGCTACGACAACGACCGAACCTCCACCTTGGTGCATTCCCTTGTAAGTTGCTTCATCCAGATCTAAGACTTGCGCTGACACGTGTATAGCGGTGATTCAAGTGGTACCCATTACTGTCAATGCGGTGATGATGGCAGTACTGACGTTGTGACCTCGCCATTGGTCAACGGCAGCTGCCCATATACTTCTCACGCCATCACTGCGACTCCTACGACTACTGGAACTCCTCCAGCAGGAACAACCACGACAACTCTAATCAATGGAGAAGTTCGGGAATGTACTAGCTACAGCACGTTAAACCTTGGCCTGGGCACCCCTGTGTCAGTCTGTGTCGGGCCTACAATCTCTCCAGCACCCGCACCTGAACCAACACCCACTTGCAGCACCGGATACCAAGCCCTCTTCGGGAATCGGTTTTACATTACTGGTAGAAACTGGGACGGCAACACACTAGGCAACGGAGATGTCTTCAGAGACAATTTAGAGAAATCTTGCGGCGGAACGATAAGTGGTTGGAAGTTCGAAAGTCCTCCAGAGGACGACGGATTCAAGTCGTGGGATTTTGCCGCCATGGGCACTATGGATGGTGTGGAGGTTATGGGGGATTGCTGGCAGCAAGGTGCGATTGATTCGGGAGGCTGTACCGTTGGGGGGTCCAAGACCCTGCAACCCTCTGGCGGCTCACTGCTTGCGTAAACTTGAGATTGGACTTCGAGATATCTCAACAGAGAGTACTCTGTGCTTCCCCTGTAGTTATCAGCTACAGGTTATTCATCTCCCACAACATCTCCGTATATGCTTGCTGTTATACTCTCCAAAACACAATGAGCATATAGTCACAACACATCTACCCATGATTGACTATTTAGAACTCGACTCCGAGTCATCATGATAGGGATTTTCCGTGTATCATACTTTGAACTAGCTGGTCTTTATCCGGCTCGTGTAAAGTTGTTGCTTCAGTCGATCCGCTCTGTTAATCTTGGTCGCTTTACAGTGCTATATATTGACAAAGGAATATCATGTTGCAGTCGCCCATGCCTAAGGGATTTGAACAAGTCAAGCTGTTAACCGACGCAACCCTGACCTTGGATTCCAGTTTGTCTTTTTCCTTTTTCTTGCGACCATGTCAGATGCCCTAGCCGTCGTTACTAGTGAAAATTTAGTTGAACATGCATCAATTAGGATCTTGGGTATTGTATTGATTTTCATGCATACAGGAATTCTTCTTGGTGTTGTTTAAACACAGCAAGATACTCTAATTCCGCTATGGTAAGGGTGTAGAACCAGTGAATATTCTTCATCTTTTCTTTTTATTTCTGGATGAATGTGCTATTGAGATTATTTCAATGACGGAATGTAATCTCTCGTCAAGCATTCACAATTTTCCAAGTGAATGAGTCAAGAGTTAGCCATATCTGATGTGTTTCATCCTTTTGTGCCACTTTTGATTCTGTCGCTCCACAAATTCAACAATTAAGGCAACCAGCATCACAGCTTCATCAACAACCCATTTTCATACCTCAAGTCACTTGCTTATCCCGGTTTGAACCCAAACAAATCGAAGAAAACGTGACAGTCTTTGACCGTTGCTTTGCCCAACGCTATCACTGCCTTACCTTCCCAAGTGCTTTGTCCGAATACACCATCACGGCTGAACAACACTACCATTCACCTATCTTCAAAGCTTAAGCACACCTTCAATAACACAACTCCTCTCCTTTCTCTATCAGGAACCATATATTCACTATGCCAAGAATACCTCTCCACAAGAAACACGAACCCGCTCAGCGCCCGAAATTCCAACATGATGAGCACAGCAGCCCCCTCACAGTTCCCATACAAACGGACCTTTCTGTCGATCCCGTCGAGGGCATGGATGCCGGACCATGTGCATTATTCGTCCTAGACGAAGACGTTTCCAACGAAGTGAGTCCATCTATTTTCCCTCCAATCGTTATCTGTGAGTTAGGATGGCTGATTTAAGCAAATTGTCAAAAAAAGATGATCAATGGGTTGATGGAAACGTTGGACGATGATGTTAGTAGTCAACACCAATACTGGCTAGCGGAATCCACTTTCGAAAATTTGCAAGATGAGGATGGGGAGAGCGGGACCGCTCCTCCTTTGCCTGACGACTGGCGCTCTCCCTTCATTGGCAAGTCCGTCGAAGATGCCTTCCGCTTCTTGCAAACGATTCCAGAAGAGTACAATGTGCAACCGGCATATCTTGTCGTTCTCAACAAGCATTGGTATGAAACTAAAGGATGGGTATTGCTTTATCACGTTGATGAGGAAGGGGTGATTAGTTGTCATCCTTGGGCCGCTGACAACTTCGTTACTTATCTGGCTGTTATTCATGAGCATAGGTGGAACCTGGATCTTGAGGATTGGAGAAAGGGTGAGTGGTCGTAGGATGTTGGATAGGAGAGATGTTTGGAAGATGGCGGAGACGGACGAGGGTAGTGAACGCGAATAGAGATGGTGGACAAGGCGAGTGCTGCTGGCCTTTAGACATGTGGTAAAAGCCGTATCCTTGCTCTGCTTCTTTTGCTCAAACTTCAAGGCAAGAGGACCCCTTTGAGCTCGGAAAGGATGGATAGACCATGAGAGAATAATGTTAGGAGTGTCAAGACCCATGAGGACCTCTTAGCAAAGATGACGCTGTTAAGACGACTCATCTATATACAGAAAGCTCAAAACTAGGAGAAAGTCCGCTGAGAGCCTTGAATAGGGTCCGGTAATACAATGTGCACCAAGCCCTTCTACCCAGCGACCTTCTCTTCTTCTCGCCAATATTTGAGACCCAACTTCCATTTGTGATCATGCGTCGTAACTATATAGTTAGGACACATACTGGCATCACACGGGATGCAGGTGATCTCTCCGTCTCCGTCGATTCTGTAGAGTAAAACCCAATCCTGCTTTTCGTATGAATGCTTGTCGAGTACAACGATAATATTTGGCTGTACATTCTTCTCGGAAGGGATGTTTGGCATGAATCGGAATGCATCCTCTACATTCTTACCAACGAATGCAGATCGCCACTCGGGGGAGACAGGGGCCGCAGTATCAGCCTCACCGTCGTCGCCCAATTTGTCGAATGTTTCTTCTGCTAACCATAGCTCTCCAGAACCGATATCTCCGAGTATGTCCTCGAGTGCATTGTTGATCATCTGAACTCTCACTTAGAGCGGATATATCTAATCCTATCTTCTGATAGTTTGAATTACTTCTGTAGTCACATCTTGGTCTAGCACAAAGAGCGCGTATGGACCTGTGTCCATGGGATCGGCCATGGGCAATCTGAGATTTGTTCTTTTGGCGAACGTGAACGGAGCAGTAAATTCGTCATGTTCCCATCTTGCACGGTGACTAGGCCTCTGCTGTCTGGTGAGTTCTTGTGTGCGCATGTCTAACGTGAACAACTAGCGAGATAGCCTAAGATTGACGAACATGTTTTGTTTTTGATCTTCCGGAATTGCGGGCGGAGCGCGTGAGATTCAGGCAGCAGCCAGAGAGAAATCTGTCGTGAACGTGTGGGACTATGCATGGATATATTCATGTTCGAGTGAAGTTACAACAAAGCCACAATACGTGGGTGGCCTGAACAATTGAACGCCTGGAACCGGCTGATTTGGAAATTTAACGCTGAAGACACCGACGGCGGCGGCCGTACTCTGGCTCAAAACACAGTCTGTAGTCTCAGTAGCATTGTGATCACTGAGAAACCCCTCATGACTTTTGACACCCCGTGTTGTGTATTCTTGATGAATGTAACAGATTACGTCTGTTGTGTACCTTGACTGACTGACAAGACGGAAGAGACGAAGAGAGAGGCCGAGAAATGTCAGCCAGAGACGAAATGATGATGGGAAAGGGAGAGAGTTTTTGGAAAGGAAAGAATAATGAGAATGAGTAGTTGTGACATGGTTAGAGACCAAAGACGGACGGGAAAGGAAAGAACGACTGGAAAAGGAAAGAACGATTGGGTGAGGAGAAACAATGAACAAGAAAAGACACGGCAAACCTTCTAAGAGATAGTTGATTTGTAACGAACGTAACAAACTCAAGAAGATCGAGTAGACAAGGATTCACGAACATGTAGAGGTCTCTTCGTGAAAGTGAAGGGATGTACTCCCAGATATGAGACTTATGATGATGATATAAATACATCGAGGAAATTCTGCTCCAAAACTTCTATACTCCATAAATTGCTGAGATGATCAAGTAGGGGGGGTATATGTTACAATAATGCTGCTTCTTTTTTTGCTTTTGTCTTTATTGGCCGAAGATGGACTGAACCATTTCGCCGCCACGAATAGCGAGGACGGAAAGGAGGGTATCGCTCAACTGTGATATGTATTAGCAGAACGTTGAAAGTATCGTCGAAAATAAAATAGAACTTACACCGTGGGTACCCTCATTACAACCTTGAAGGTAGATACCGGAGTCTGGAGCAACAGTGCCAGGCTCAAAGTTGACTTTGTAATCACGAGCAACGGTCCATTTCTGCTCGGGCTTATCACCGCCAGGCATCAGGTGACGGGCCTTCTGCATCATTTCCTCATGGACGTCGCGCTGGTAACCTGAAGCCACCATGACGAGATCTACATCGAGGGTCTCTTGGTTGGGAGCCTTGCCTTTACGGTACCTGGAAGTATCGTTACGCACGTGTAGACGTATGCGTTTGTCGGGCAGGTCAGAGACACGTTCTACCTCGCGGTGATTGAGAATACGTTGGGGCCAGGCTTCCTCGTCTTCGCCGTAGCGTAGACGCTGGGTATAGAGGTCGTCATAGAGGTGCTCGAGCAATTCAAGTCTTACGACACCGTAATTTGTGGCTTTGTCCAGGCGAATGGCCTCTTCACGAACCTTGGGGTCTTGAGAGAAGGTATGGTCCACGCGGTCAGGATCAAAGACTTCGTTGACAAATGGAGAGTCGTCACTGGGTCTCAGGGCGGTACCACGGATCATGAGGTATGTCTTCGAATTGGGGAATTGGCTGGGCAGGTTGGTGAAGATCTCAGCAGCACTTTGACCCGAACCAACGACGGCAATCTTGAGGGGGGCGTTGGGGTCGGGGAAGACGCGCGAGCTCAGTGTCCAGTATTGGGAGCTGTGGATGACGCGAGGGTGTTGCTGAGGGAAAGCAGGAGGAATGCGAGGACGGCCACCAACAGCGACTATGACGTTCTTTGCAGTGCGGAAAGAGAGTTCACGCGTGTAGCTGTTGCGGGAGGTGACTGTGAAGGTCTTGACTCCGTCTGCGCTCTTGCTCTTCATGTCTGGCGAAATGTCGATGACATCCTCGCCGTAGGAAACCAAGTGGGAGAACCAGTTGGCACACCAGCGCAGATAGTCCTCGTACTCAATGCGGCGGGGCAGGAAAGTACCAATGTTGGTGAATTGCGTCAGACGATTGTTCTCGTGCAGGTAGTTGAGGAAGGTGAACTCGCTGCGAGGGTTGCGCATCGTGGCCATGTCCTTGATGAAGGAAATCTGCATCTTGGCGCCTGGAATCTGCATGCCTGCGTGCCATGCAAACTCATTCTGACGTTCGAGGAAGGCAATCTTGGGATTGTGCGTACGGAGAGGCGTCGTCTTGCTGTCTTCGAGCGTCGAATCGTGCAGTGCTACCGCAATGGCGAGCGAGGCGGGACCGAAGCCTACGCAGACAACATCGTGCACGTCGTTCTGCGGTGTTTGCTGAATGTGCGTCTTGTGCTTGTGTGTGTTGCGAGGGTTACCGTTGCGTTCAATTGACGAGCGGTCAATTCCCATGTCGGGCATGTCGGCGTGTGGTGCCATGTTGTTGCTATTATCGATCCTTTCTTCTTTCCGCATCAGTGGTGACATTCTGGACTTTCGGTAGGTATTATGTTTGCAAAGACATCGACTCTGACGAGCAAGACTTCGGGCAAATTTCAATTGCACGTGTACTTGGGCATTGTGACAGAAACGATTGCGTATGTGACTTACATGGATTTCCAAATAATTATAAACCGCTAGGAAACACTATTCCGATTCAGTTGCTGGCAACGAGCCGCGGTTGATGTATGACGACGATGAAACTGCTCGGGGACAAGGAGAGACAGAACAGTTTTGCTCAAGATCGATACGAGGAAAAAAGAAGATGATATGTACACTCAACCTTACTTTGCACCGCGTGATTTTTCCCTTTTTTCCACGTCTCGTCTCGGAAAGCAGGTGAGGTGGAAAGGCCCACCGATTGTGACCGACATGCTTCTTGCTTGTCAGTAGTCAGTGCTTTACTTCATGTCTCGAAAACCACAAGGGTAGCTTGATCGGTGGGTGGGTGGGTGGGCCGTGGCTTGGCGGAGAAGAATTTTCATCTAATCAAGTCTAATCAGATCATCAGTGCTGCGAAATCAAGGATCAATTTGCGAAAAAGCTCCGGTCGAGAAAATCTCAACTGCAATCAAGGCACGCATGCATGAATACAGGGGGCTTTGACAGTCTTGACAGCGTTGGCAGGGCGTGGCATGGGCACGGTCGCCAGTGGGCCTTGACCCCTCCCCGCCGTCATCGGCGCGCTGATTTCATAAAGTTATCTGATCCGGGCCCGCTCCTTAGCGTCGACATGGGCCTTCCTGCATTCTCACCACTGCGGTCGATCTGATAATTATTGGTCACTTCATGCTCGAAAACGAGGCCAACCTCGCTTGCCTTGCTCGTAGAATTCCGAGGCTGGTTGCTTCTCGTCACGCATCTTCTCGCTGATCTTTGTTGAGCGAGATACTCCGTCCTGCGAGACATGTTGTTTCCAGCCGGCGTTTGAAGATTATCACAATCGTACCACTGCACTATACCAGGACCCGACTCGTTGTCCTGGGCCTACGAACCGAGGGGAGGGAGCCAATGATCCACCATATCTTGTGGAACACATTCGGATGGGAAACACGTGGAAGGCAATAGATTTTGGCAAGACCTTTTCAGGCTGTCAAGACAAGATTATGTTTTCGCGTACGTGGTAGAATGTATCTCTATGTATTCGCAGGGTATCTACAGGTCAACATACAAATGCTGCACGATCGATACATGTCTGCCTTCGCCAAACTCCTCGCTAAATGGAAAATATATAGCAATGACAAGAACGTCATGAAACACATCTAGTTCAAGCCAAAGTCTGCGCCTTCACCATACCTGCATAGAGTCCACCCTTGGCTACCAGCTCAGCGTGATTGCCTACCTCTAGGACCCGTCCATGATCGAATACGTATATTCTGTCGGCATTCTGCACGGTAGACAAGCGGTGAGCCACAACAATTGTTGTACGTCCTACTGCCGCCCCATCGACTGCCTCCTTGATTTGCTGTTCGCTGTGAGCATCCAGTGCCGAGGTATACTCGTCAAGAAGCAGCACGCTTGGTGAGCGGACTAGTGCTCTTGCCACTGCGATACGCTGTTTCTGTCCTCCAGACAACTTGGAGCCATTTGTGCCACACTCTGTAGAGTATGCTTCTGGCAGACTCATGATGAAATCATGAATACCACATTTGGTGCAAATCTCGTGAATGTCCGCTTCGGTGACCTTTTGACCTGGAGCAGCACCTAGGCCGATGTTGTACGAGATGGAACCAGGGAACAGGTCGGGGTCTTGGGGAACAAGTCCCAGCCGACCTCGATGCTGTGATACAGTCACTTCGCGGATGTCCTGACCATCAAGATACACGCTACCCGTGGTTGGGTCGTAGAAGCGTTGCAAGAGTGATAATATGGTAGACTTGCCGGCCCCGCTCGGTCCTACTAGAGCGACGAACTCTCCCGGCTGGATAGAGAGATCGATATCTCTCAATGCCGGACTGTTGGGCTTCGAGGGGTAACAGAGAGCAACGTTTCGGAGTTCGATTCTGCCTGCAGAGAGTGTTGCAGGCTTCTCAGTCAAGATTGGTTTGGTTTCCACACTGGAAGTTTGCAGGGAGTGATCTTCGACACCAATAGTAGGCTTTTGATCATGTATACCAAACACATTGCGAGCAGCGACACCAGCTCTCGACATTTCTGGCGATAAGCTGAAGATCTGTCCGGCACTTTGAGCAGAGAACAGTAGTGCTGGCAGCACGATGAAGAACTCCAGTTGGCCGTACGTTCCATTTCTCACCTGTCTAGCTCCCCACCAATAGGCGAGGGCATAGACAAAGTAGGTGATAGAGAAGGACAAGGCGAGAAGGATGTTGCAGATGAAGACGAAACGTAACCCCTTGGCATACGGTTCTTTCAGTGCATCTTTGTAGTCTTGTTGAACACCACGTTCTCGACCCAAAGAGGCAACGGTCCTGATACCTCTACAAGCTTCAGCTGCAATCGATGCGGCGTCGTTGTAAGCGGATCGATGGCGTGATTCTGATAATGCGAGGACACGAAGTCTAACGTAGCCTGCGAGGATCATGACAGGCACGGCTCCAAGCAGGACAACAGCAATTTTCCAAGCATAGGCATGTGCAAGTATGACACCTCCAAACACAGATGTAGTCACTGTAAAAATGGTACCAATGGCGACGCCTGAGAGACAGGCCAGTTGGCCCGCATCAGAGGTGAGATTGGTCATGAGCGAGGACACAGAGCGGCCAGTGAACCATTGCATATCCTGATGCAGAATACTGATGAGAGAGATGTGCTGAACCTTGGCAATGAAATGGGAAGAAACGATGCCGAAAGCGCTGCCGCTTCCCGTATAAGCAAAGAACGCAATCAAAGCCAAGATAAAGAACATCAACGAGAAGAAGTCAGCTCTGTCACGAAAGTTGGGACTGTCTGTGTTGTTGAGGACCTGGATGAGATGTCCAAAGACGATAGCTTCACCAAGAATGATGCCACCAGAAACGACAGAAGCAGTAAGACCAAAAGCTATCAGGGGTGAATCGGGTTTAGCTAGGCGCAAGCAACGTGCCAATAGGCTCCAAAAACCCGCCTTCTTGGCCTCGGTCTTTCCAGCCTCTAGTGAATCAGGCGTCGACTTTTCAAACGACGATGACACTCTTTCTTGGAGAGACTCTGAGTAAACCTTGGGATCTGAGCTTGAATCGGCAGGGGTGATCTCACTCGAAGTCACCGGTGTATCATCGTTCAGCATCTGTGCGGATATAAGATTCTTGTAGGCGCCGTCCTTTTGCATCAGGTCCTCATGATTTCCTTGTTCAATCACCTTGCCAGCACCCATAAGCACAATGTTAGGTGAGTCCATGATGGTAGCCAAGCGGTGGGCAACCATGACCACAGTTGTTCCAGAAGCCGCGACCTTCTTGACAGCATCCATGATCAAGCCCTCGCTAGTGGAATCGAGTGCTGATGTCGGCTCGTCCAATAAGAGTAACGATGGGTGTTTGACCAGTGCACGTGCTAGGCAGATTCTTTGTCTTTGCCCGCCAGAAAGTTGTGTGGTACCACCATCGCCAATACGAGTATGTAAACCTTCAGGCAGGTAATCTACAAAATCCAAGTTGGCAGCCTCGGCAGCCCGCTTGCATCTTTCTAGGATATCTTCCTCGGACAGGTCAGTATCGTTCAAGCCGTGGCTGATGTTTTTCAAGATCGAGCCAGAAAATAGTATAGAGTCTTGGTCGACAAGAGCTGTATGTTGTCGCAAGCTAGTGATGTTGAAGTCCTGAATATTGCGCTCTCCAATCATAAGCTTTCCCGAAGACACGTCATACAATCGCAACAGCAGAGAGACCAATGTACTCTTTCCACATCCACTGGTTCCAACGATAGCGTTCATGGTACCTGTTTTGAGGGTGAGATCAATCTCATCCAGAGCCCGGCTTGCTGTTCTCGAAGGATAGACAAAAGTGACGCCTTCAAAATGGATATCGGCGTTCATGTCATCCTCTGTAGCTTTTTGTCCAGCTTCGGAATAGACATCAATCGCTGATCTAGGTGAATCAAGGATTTCATACACTCGCTCTCCTGCAGCTGCGGCTGTAGCAAAGACACCCAAGAATGGTCCGAATTGGCCCACGACGAAAGAGGCATCGAGAATGAGAAAGACGACTGCATAGATGGTACCAGCGCTGTCGGCGCCAGATTCCTCAGCAAGACGTGATCCCTCCCAGAAGGCAAGAGCGTTTGTAGAGTATGCAGTAAAATAAACGCAGCCCAACATCAGAGCACTCGCGATAGATTTGCGGACTGCATAGCGTGCAGATAGTTTCAGGAGACGATAGTGTTCTTCACTCAGCCTGTCGGCCATTCCAAAGGCTTGGACAACCTTGACCGCGTGGATAGCGCCTTCGGCAATCCGTCCGGCCGCTTCGGCATACTCGGAAGCGTTCTTGGTGTAATGAGCGATCCGGGAAGAACCAGTGACCACGATCAAAGTCATAAGTGGTATAACGGCAGCAAACAGAATACCTGTTAGCTTGGCGTTCAAGATGAAACCAACAACGAAAGCGGCAACGAAATAACTGATCGATTGGATGAAGATTCCGACTTTTTCAGAAGTGCCAATCTGGATGGCCTCGACCTTGTCCGTCAACAAGTTGGTGATGTCCGGATCGTGGACGTCAAAGTAGGCTTGCTCGAGACCGAGCAGGCGTTCCACAAGGGCTTCTCGGAGGCGGCGTGATATCCTCTCTCCGGTAAGACCCCAGCATATAGTATAACCAGCGGTCGCTAAGAAGTAACCACACGCGACTCCAATCAGCTGGTACAATCTCTGCCGAAGTTCGTCTTCCGGTGGAGGAAAGCTGTTGATGATTTGGCCAAAGATATATCCAATTACTGGAAGCGGTACGCCAGCAGTGATCGCCAACAGTACGGCGGCCCATAGCGTAGCCTGGGATTCGACACCCTTGATGGATTTGAACAAGTCGAGATATGATGTCTGGAAAGGGTTCTTGCCACGTATTTGTTGAATACGCTTTCGAGAGACATGAACAACATCCGAGTGCCACGCTCTTGGATGAGCACTGTTGACAGTAGTGATCTCAAGATCTCTCTGTGCTTCAATATTTGCCGTGGATGGTCTACCACCGACATCTGCCGATGATGACGGTCGACCTTGCGGTCTGCCATTGGACGTGACCATTTTCACCGCGGCTTTGCTCCAGGTGCAAAGACAATCCTCCAAGTAGTGAAGAGGACAAAGGTTGTGATGAGAGAAACTTTTAGATTTCCAGTTGATGAGGATATGGTAACAGCTAACGCATCGTTCGGAGAAACAAGAGAAGCGTTAACAGAGCCACAGGTTTGACGTCTAAATCAAGGTTGATCTTCTGTACGGGTAACGTCGCTGACAGTGCAAAAAACCGCGTGACGATGAGATAGAAAAGGTAAAAATACTTGACCTACCTTTTGCTGTACTGCAATGCACTTGTCTGACTATCATTTTTTCGTCAAAAGCTTCCGACAGCAGCCAAGAAGTGTAATTGACCGGCAGCTAGAGACCCGACGTACGTAGCAAATAATAGTGCAAGTCTGTGACATCCCGGCACACATGCCTCTGCCCCCTCAACAAGAAGAACGGACATTATTCTTCCAAGCGTCGAGTCGTGACACAGCCAAACAGCCGAGATGGGACGATCCCCTCGTCAGCGGCGAGTGATCGACACCGCTACGATTATCTGATTTTGTTTGATTTTGATCAGATAAAATTTTCCTGTGTGAGCTGTGGGTCCAGATTCCGAATGACACGTCATGAGCGTGTTAGAAGTGACAAAAAAAAATACGAGAATTCAAGTGGCTGGTGTACGGACAAGATACAATCAAGTTCAGAGCTTGAGATGCGATTGTCGAATACTCCTATACAAGTAGCAGCACATTGTCGCTTTTCATCGACATCATATCTGATTGAATATAAGAGTATGGGCCGCGGACTAGAGATGATTTGGCAAGAGTGTACCGTTGTCGTCACGCTATTCCGCTCGTGCAAAAAACACGCGTGCGGCCAGCGATATCGGCCACGCTCCAAAACATGAGTTCGGTCGGCCGATCCCGTTTGATCAGATTACAATGACACTAATGCGGATCAGTGGATGCATCATGGTCGTTAATCAGGACCCAGCTTTTCTTCGTGTGACTACCACAGCATCTGTGTGTCAATAATAGATGGCATACCTAAGGCAACATATGAAAGCCACTGCCGAAAGATGAAATGAAGAGGAAAGGGACCTCACACACACACACACACCACGTTCTGGTTGAAGTATAATCGTCGCAGCATCGACCTTGCCACTCTTTCATAATCTCTAATTCACAATACTCTGCCTGCCCTGTTACCTCTATTGTCCATACAATCATGCCGTCACGGATTCTTCCAGACACGCATACCTCTCTAGAGATGGATACAACTCTTTCAATAATCAACCATCCAGCAATTCGCCTCGATGGATCAGAACTATTGCACGAACTCATATCGAGTTCTGAGCATGATGGTGTCGCTCTCGAACACCTGGATGCGGATGGAAATAGGTCTTTCTTCACCTATTCAGACCTACATGAAAGATCCTACCAACTGGCATTACGACTTGGGCACTTGAGGCGTCAGGTGTCAGAAGATACACCTAACATCGTGCCCATCTACATACCACAATGCCCCTCACTGTATATGTCACAGTTGGCAATTCTCAAATCAGGCGGAGCTTTCTGTCCGTTGAACCTGGACGTTCCAGAGGAGAGACTAAAGTTCATCTTGAAGGATACTTCTGCTCAAGTACTCTTGACGATACGTTCCATGGTCTCACAACTTCCCGTGCTAGACGGTGTTACCGTGATTGCTGTGGACGACAACGAGCAAGACTTTCTATCTGAGGACGATGCACTTCCACTTTGTGCACGCACCAAATCCGGCCTCAATTCATCCTCTTTGGCATACATCATGTATACCTCGGGCAGCACTGGACTCCCTAAGGCAGTCTGTCTTTCCCACGGAGCTGTAACCCAATCCCTCCTTGCACACAATCGATACATTCCAGACTTCCTCCGCTTCCTCCAATTTGCAAGTCCCACGTTCGACGTCAGCGTCTTTGAGATCTTCTTCCCGTGGTATAGAGGAGCAACTCTAGTCTCATGCGAGCGTGGGCGCTTGCTCGGAGATCTGCCTGGAACAATAACAGCGTTGAACATCGATGCAGCAGAACTCACGCCATCAGTTGCGGCCAGTCTCGTTCGTACGCGGGATAGTGTACCAACATTAAAAACATTGTTGACAATCGGCGAGATGCTCAACGCCCAGGTCATCAAGCAGTTCGGCACTTCCAAAGACCAACCAGGCATTCTGTATGGCATGTATGGGCCGACCGAAGCTGCTATCCACTGTACACTCCAACCAGATTTTACCACAGATCTCCCAGCTGGTACGATTGGTGTGCCTCTTGGCACAGTATCCTGCTTCGTAGTCAGTCCTGCAGAATCTCCTGATCAAGCCACTCAGATTGATGTCTTGCCAATCGGTGAGATAGGGGAGTTGGTTGTTGGTGGCCATCAATTAGCAGATGGCTATCTCAACCGAGACGAGCAGACTCGTGCCGCATTTGTCTGTCATCCAAAATATGGCAATTTGTACCGCACCGGTGATAAAGCCCGTCTACTCCCTGGTGGACGCATAGAGTGCCATGGCCGTATCTCGAGTGGCCAAGTCAAGCTTCGAGGTCAGCGTATAGAGTTGGGAGAGATTGAGCACGCCGCATCAAAAGTTAGCGGTTGTCACGCAGTCGTCGCCAGTGTCATCAGCGGATTGCTTGTCGTTTTTTGCATCGTCGAGTCCGGTACCGTTACTTCGACGGACATCAAAATTGCCTGTCGGAAGTGGTTACCCAAGTATATGGTACCCAGCGATGTCGTTCTGATGGATGACTTTCCCTATCTTCCATCTGGCAAAACAGACAAAAAGAAAATGGAAGCCGATTACAAAGCCCAAGCCGAAGAGTCTGCTGCAGATGTGGAAGATTTCTCGGGTGTTGCACAGAGCATTACAAGAATCGTACAAACCATGCTGCAGCCCACAATCGACCCGTCGACAGATCTTGGTATGGCTGGTCTGGATTCTCTCAAAGCAATTCAGCTTGCTTCAGACCTGCGAAAGCAAGGACATTCTGGCATCAGTGCATTGGATTTGCTAGCTGCACACAACGTCCTAGATATTGAGGCATTGATTCAAGCTAAGCTGTCAGACGGGTCTCATTTGCAAGAACAAGAAGATAATTCTCAATCCTCGTGGCAAGACCTTCTTGCTGAGTTACGATCCAGTATCTTGAGGGAGCCCGAAGTCAAGGTGTTGGAGGCTGATCTGGACGAGATTCTACCCTGCACTTCACTCCAGGATGCCATGCTAACAGAAACGGCCCGCCAACCACAAGCTTACTGTAACTCATTGAAGTTTTCCCTACCCACAGACACCGTGCCCGACCAAATGTGGAGTGTTCTCAAAGCTCTCGCCGAAACACATCCATCTCTCAGATCAGGCTTTTGCACATCTGGTTTATCACATTCCTCGTATGCTCAAATTGTTTGGAAGAGTCTCAGTCCATCTCAGTTTGCTTCTGTGCATGAGATCGAGGATAAGTTCATCTTGGATAGCAGTGAAACGTTACTGCGTCCTCTCAGATTCCAATACACGAACGACGGAAAAAGGTCTGAGTTGGTTGTCCATATTCATCATGCATTGTACGACCAATGGTCCATTGAGATATTACTAGAGGATCTCGACACACTGTTACGGCAACAAGAAGTTCCTGCAAGAACTTCTTTCACAGCTGTCAACGAATTCTACTCTCGCGAAAGAGGAAGTAAGCAATTCGAGCATGAAGGCTTCTGGCAAGGGTATCTTTCAGGATTGACGCCTGGTCGGCTGCCACTGCTGTCGTCTAAAGCTGAGCCTATCAAACCTCTCCAATCGACTGAGCGCTTCATTCCACTGGACATGGCTACAATGGAGAAAGCTGCTAGAACACATGGTTGCAGTCCTCATGTCTTCTTCCAAGCCACTTATGCGATCCTGTTAGGTATTTACATGGGCTCCAAAGATGTGACTTTCGGCACTGTTTTCTCTGGCAGAACTATGCCTGTCACAGGTATCGAGGACATCGTCGGCCCCATCCTCTCAACCTTGCCATCTAGAATCGACATCACAGAAGCTAAAACATTCGCCGATGTTCTGCGCAGACTTCACTCCGATAATCGAGAAATCATGCAGAACATTACATTTCCTCTGGCAGACATCAAGAAAGCCTGCGGCCTGATTCTTGGAGAAGCTCTATTTGACAGTATCTTTGTTTGGCAGCAAACCGCTCGAGACAGTACTGATAGAGAGTTGCTAGTCAAACTCCAGGACGCCAGAGACCATTTAGAATTCAATCTCACATTGGAGTTGGAACCCACCACAGAAGGCGTAAAGGCCAAGGTAACGTTCCAACCGAGCACAATTCCAGAAGAGCAGGTCAAAATTCTGTTAGGTCAGCTGGAGGAGCTAGTGAAAGTGGCTGTGGCAAGACCAACCATGCCTCTGACCAAACTGACAGAAGAGCTCTCCACATCTCTCCTTTCCATCGCAAATCCTCAGCCACAGATTCTCGAATATCACGAGGGGTTGGCCAGTGTTGTTGAAAACCATGCAGACCACTCTCCTGAAAAGACAGCATTGGTTTTCGCCATCGATATCAAAGACGGCCTCACTCAAGTTGAGAGTCTGACATATAAAGAGCTGAACGATCGGGCGAACAAGCTAGCACACCTTTTGATCGCTAGAGGCGTCAAGCCAGACGAGTTGGTTTGTATTTGCATGCACAAGTCTGTCAACTTATACGTGGCTATTCTTGCTAGCGTCAAGGCTGGTGCTGGCTATCTGCCATTAGTTCCTGAAACGCCAACTCCCAGGACCAAAGAGATCCTCTCTGATGCTGACGTGAAGATCACCTTGACTGATTCCGGAACAACCAACACGATCGCTGATCTTCAAATCTGTCAAGCTTTGAACATCACTGCTGTGGACATGTCCGGCCAACCAGCTTCCAATCCTAAGACTTCCTTCAATCCTGCCAATCTTGCATATGCTGTCTTTACCAGCGGCACAACGGGCAAGCCAAAAGGAGTCTTAGTCACCCAAGAGAACATCCTTAGTAACCTTGAAGTCCTTTCAAAGATCTATCCTGTACCAACCGGATCTCGCTTACTCCAAGCTTGTAACCAGGCTTTTGACGTCAGTGTTTTCGAGATTTTCTTCACTTGGTACACGGGTATGACACTTTGCTCGGCTTCCAAGGATGTGCTTTTCAGAGACTTCGAGGCCTCCATCAATCAGCTTGACATCACGCATCTGTCACTTACACCTACGGTAGCCGCTCTGGCAAATCCCACGAACATATCCAAGGTGAAATTCCTTGTCACTGCGGGTGAAGCTGTAACTCACCAAGTCCACGGTGCATGGGCGGACAGAGGTTTATATCAAGGTTATGGTCCCTCAGAAACCACCAATATATGTACTGTAGATCCGGCGGTGAAGCGCGACCATGCTATCAACAACATCGGCCGTCCTTTCGAGAATACATCCGCATTTGTCCTCGAACAGGGTAGTGGCTTCAAACTTCTTCCGTTCGGTGGTCTCGGTGAACTATGCTTTGGTGGACAACAGGTTTTCCGGGGCTATCAACACATGCCAGATCTTACCAGAAGCAAGATCTTTGAGCATCCAGAGTATGGACGTGTATACCGCAGTGGAGATCTTGGTCGATTACTTCCTGATGGTACTATTCTCATCCAAGGTCGTACTGATGACCAGAGAAAGATTCGTGGGCAAAGGATAGAACTTGGAGAGATCTCAAGTTGCTTGCTTCAGTCTTCTGAAGTCAGAGACTGCGCAGTCGAAATCGTCAGATTCGAGAACCAGCAGGAACGTCTCATAGCTTTCTGGATTCCGTTAGGTCATTCAAGCGGAAGCTTCTCTGTCTTGACACCAGATCGTAACATGCGAAGCACGCTCGATAGTTTATTTGCGAACCTTCTTGATCGAATGCCAGCATATATGGTACCAGATGCATTGATCGCTGTGTCTGCCATCCCAATGACCCCACAAGGCAAGATAGACAGAAGAAGACTTGCTGCTTCGGCGTTGGATCTGTCTGCAGAACAGATGAGTTTGTTCTCACAATCTCTTGATACAGAATCAGATACAACAAATGTCTCCGACACAGAAAAGAGCCTCATGTATGTTCTCGCGGAAGTTGTACAAATCCCTGTTAAGAGCATCGGTCGTTCGACGTCCTTCTTCGCACTCGGACTTGATTCTGTTTCTGCAATTAGGTTTTCCACGAGATTGCGGGTCCAGCACGGCTATCGTGTCGACGTCTCTCAAATCCTCAAAAGGCCCTCTGTGGCACGTCTTGCACTGCTCATCGATGAAGCTAGCACCAGAGTGTCAGACTCTGCTGAGGCTACTTCTGGGTCGAAGAAATCGTTGAGTGCAGGCATGCGCAGTGAGATTGTTGATCAATTCCGCAAGCAAGGTAGAGGAGTAGAGTCTGTTCTGCCATGTACGCCTTTGCAAGAGGCAATGCTCTCCGCTGCCTTTGCTTCGACAAGCTCCACTGCCTATAGAAACAGAAATCTGCTCAAGATCAAAGGCGATATCACCAGACTTAAAGAAATTTGGACGACCATGGTCCAGAGACATGAAATTTTGAGAACAGTATTCCTAACGACTGAGCAAGCAAGATTCCCATTCATTCAGGTCATTATGGCAGATCACGATCTGCCTTGGAAAGATCTTGGGCTTAATGTCGAGAATCCGCTGAGCCTACTTGATCCTTCGGGGACCCCCAAGTCTGTCCCTCTGGAAATGGAAGTCCCGCCGTGGGAGATCCAGATTTATACTCGAGGAGCAGAAACCTACATGCTTCTGGATATGCATCATGCCCTCTATGATGCTATTGCTATGGAAAACCTGCTTGGCGAAGTGGAAACTGCTTACAAAGATCAGCCCTTAGACGAGCCGGGTTCTCTGGTCCCATTCTTGGACTACATGGTCTCTTCTGATCTTGATGAAGCGGATAAACACTACTCAGAACATCTTCGCGCCTACGTTCCGAAACCCTTTTCCAAGATCAGCTCAGATCAACCTGCTGACGGTTACGGAACCTTGACTGCTGATGTTGAGCTTCCTGCTGATCAGGTAACTTCCTACCTCAAGAAGCATTCTCTCACGATGTTGAGCGTCGCTCAAGCTGTGTGGACGAAGGTATTGTCTACAGCTCAAATCCACACGGATATCTGCTTCGGCAACGTGGTCAGCGGACGCACCGTTCCAGTCGAAGGAGTACAGAATCTTGTGGCACCTTGCTTCAACACGCTGCCAATTCGTGTTGACATCTCAAAGCACAGAAGTAATCTGAGCCTAATTAGAGCTTTGCAGAAGGTGAACGTGGACGCTTTACCATATCAACTTACTCCACTGCGTCGTATACAGGCTACTTTTGGTGCTAGTCGGCAGCGTCTATTCGATTCGATGGTATTGCTGCAGCAACCAGCAACTCCTCGAGACACAGAACTATGGAGCTTTGAAGGCGAGAACGGAGAGATGGATGTGAGTACAACTTCAAATAACAGAGATACCTCACGACTAATAGCACCAGTTCCCTATCATCATGGAAATTACCCCTAACCATGATGTTCTCAGCATTTCCTTGCATTTTGACCGGTATGCACAACTGTCATCGAAACCACTTTCGAATGCTGGCTGACGTTTCAAAGGAGTTACTTGAAAGACAATGATGTGCATAAGTTGCATCGTGCGTGTTTATCTGCTTTCGTTTCTTGCGTTAGATACCCCTCGAGCGATGTTTCTGATTTTGAAGAATTTGACATTGATTCTATTTCCGGCCTTTTGAAGTCGGTAACCTCTGGAAATTGTTCCTCTTCCCACGACCAGCATGGTCAGCCCTCTACAAATGAAGACTGGTCTCCCGTGGAACTCCAAATCCGGACCGCTTTTTCAGCGATCTCTTCAACGGCAGAGAATACGATCGCGAAGAATACTACCATCTATAGACTTGGTTTGGACAGCATCAGTGCTATCCAAGTCGCCAACCGACTACGAAAAAATGGCTTTGTGCTACAAGCTAGCGATGTACTGGAAAGTCCGACATGTTCACAGCTTGCTTCTGTCATACAAAGCCGCTCGCAAACGCCTCAGCAGCGTACACCCGCTTTTGATTTTGAGTCGTTTGACAGGCACCATCGCTCTGGTGTAGTGGCAAGCATTGACGTCAACCCCGAGCAGATATTGGCTCTCCGTCCATGTACTTCGGTGCAATCCGGTATGCTCAGTCAGTATCTGCATTCGGAAGGAAACCAATACCTCAACCATAGTTTCTATGCTCTGGATCATGATTACCAGGAAGACCAGCTTGAACGAGCTTGGTCTCGTGTCACCGCGGAGCATGAGATGTTGAGGACAGGTTTTGCCAGCACAGTCGATGGCGACTATCCCTTCCTCATGGTCATTTACAAGGACATGGACTATTCTCAGACGTCTCCGCGATTGGCTCGGCAAGGCAACGACTCGACCTTCGAGAGTCGTGAGCAAGCTGCCAACAGTGCCATCGAAGGCCATCTTCACCTACCTCCATGGAAATGGGATATTTTCAGAGTCGGTAGTAACCTGTGCTTGCAATTCTCCGCTCATCACGCCTTGTTCGATGCTGAGAGCCTTCGTATGATCATGTCTGATCTTCGGGCTGCTTTGGTCGGTGATAGGATCTCTCTAAGAACAGGTATCGACAGTGCCCTAAGCTCAATGCTAGCCAACATGTTAGGCAATCGAGACGAACAACGCGACTTCTGGTCACGACAACTGGAAGGAGTTCCTGTGACGCCGTTCCCAAATATGACTCCGCTCAAAGTCACTGAGCCAGAGCCGATTGTTCTCGAACACACTCTGAGCATTCCTCACCACGAAATCGAGAGCCGATGCCAAGATCTTGGTGTATCAATGCAGTCAGTCGGGCAAGCAGCCTGGGCTAAGCTATTGTCCGCCTATACCGGGGAGTCACGTGTGACGTTCGGTGTTGTCTTCTCTGGCCGTGCTACCCCAGAAACGGCTGGGGCACCCTTCCCTTGCATCACCACACTACCTGTAATAAGTGATGTCTCTGTCAGTGATGGTCAAGTCCTTCACAATCTCATGTCGTACAACGCTGGCATCATGAAACATCAGTTCACGCCTCTAACTGATATTCAACGATATGCCGACCTTCCCAATCAAGCCCTCTTTGACACTCTTTTTGCATACCAGAGACCTTTGAATGGGGACACCTCGACTTTGCCATGGAGTATTGTGCATGAAAAGGCTTCTGTCGAGTTAGCTGTCTCGATAGAGATGGAGGCACTACCTGAAGACCGTCTCGGCTTCCGTCTGACGGCAAACTCAGATCAGGTACCTCTAGGACAAGGCAAGATCATCTTGCGTCAACTGGAAGAGATCGTTGCTAGACTTGTCGGCATCACAAAATCGGTGGATCAGTCTATTCTGGCCATAGCACCACCTAAGCAACCTGTCATCGAGACAGACTTCAACTTCATGCATCAGCTCGTTGAAGCTACAGTTGATACACACCCAAACAAGATTGCTTTGGAATTTGTGACAGACATGGATGACGGACACATCACCAGTAGGTCCTGGACCTATCGCCAATTTGACGAGGAAGCCAACAAGATCGCCCATCTACTTGCTCAGCGAGGCGTCAAACCTGGCGGTGTCGTTGCCACTTCTTTTGACAAGTGCCCCGAAGCAGCATTTGCCTTTTTAGGTATCCTCAAAGCGGGATGCGCGTTCTGCGCTATTGATCCCACTGCACCAACTGCTCGTAAAGCCTTCATATTGCAAGACTCGAGTTCCAGCTTGATGCTGACGAACGATGTAATCCGCAGGGAGCTACAAGATTCTTCTGCATGCGAGATTATCGATCTGATTCACCTCGACAAGAAGGAAACACTGCCTGCTGAGCGATTGTCGATCTCTGGCTTGACTCCAGCAGATGTAAGCTATGTGCTGTATACCTCGGGCACTACGGGTACACCCAAAGGCTGCGAACTCACTCACGAGAATGCGGTCCAGTTATTGCTCACATTCCAAGGTCTCTTTGAAGGCAGATGGAATGATCAGTCTCGATGGCTTCAATTTGCTTCGTACCATTTCGATGTTTCGGTGGTCGAGCAATTCTGGACATGGAGTGTTGGCATGCGTCTTGTCGGTGCTCCACGAGACTTGATTCTTGAGGATATCATGGGATTTATTGATACCATGCAGATCACTCATCTCGATCTTACACCTTCCCTTGGTCGGCTCCTGGATCCTGCAATGGTTCCTAGCCTCCACAATGGTGTATTCATCACTGGTGGTGAATCGTTGAAACAAGATATGGTCAATACATGGGGAGGAATTGGCTGCTTGTTCAACTTCTACGGTCCGACCGAATGCACCATTGGTGTGACTGTCTTCCCCAGTGTTCCCGTTAAGGGTAAGCCGTCTAACATTGGCTGGCAGTTTGATGTAGTAGGTTCTTATGTTCTGGACCCTCGTTCACAGCAACCAGTCATGCGCGGTGCTGTTGGAGAGCTGTGCATATCCGGCAAGCTCGTGGGTAAAGGTTACCTCAATCGACCTGAACTGACACGCGATTGTTTCCCTCATCTTGAAGAATATGGAGAAAGAGTCTACAGAACTGGTGACCTTGTCCGTCTTCTCCACGACGGCACCTTTGACTTCCTTGGACGAAAAGACAATCAAGTGAAGTTGCGAGGTCAAAGACTGGAAATTGACGAGATCGAAGCTGTTGTCCGCCAATGTCCGGAGATACAAGATGTTGTGTGTCTTGTCGCAAAGCATCCAAAGCAACAGAAGGAACAACTCATCGGATATATTGCCATGTCTTCGAACCGTAGACAGAGTGCTCCTCAGCTTTGTGAAGCATCAGCAACCAAGGATCTTGTCGGAATGGCACGAACCGCGTGCGAGAGTCAACTCTCAGGATACATGGTCCCGACTCATTTCCTTCCAGTTCAACACATTCCTCTGTCAGTGAACAACAAGATCGAAGAAAAAATGCTTCGAAAACTTTATGCCGACATGTCCTCGACTGTGGTGCAAGAATACTCTATGCAACCACAAAGTCAAGAAGCATTGAACGACATGGAAGAAAGAGTGGCAAAGGTTATTGCCGAACTTCTGAAGATCGATGTCGCTGAGATGAACCCTGAGTCCAACATTTTCGCTATGGGGTTGAATTCTATCACTGCAATTCAACTCTCACGCAAGCTCAAATCGAAGGGCTTCACGAACGCACAAGTAGCAGTGATTCTCAAGAACCCTACTGTAAGTCGATTGGCCAAATCTGTATCGACGTCCCCAGATCAACAGACAGGCAATGTCACAGCAGCGAAGCAGACTATTTCGGCTTGTCGGCAAAGATATCTGGGACTTGCAAGACAGGTTCTGAACTGCAAAATGGATGAGATAGAGGCTATTGCCCCGTGCACACCTTTGCAGCAGGGAATCATTTCGAGATCCTTGGCTAGCGATCCCTCGCTCTACTTCAACACTTTCCGATATCAACTTCGCGATGTGGACTTAGCGAAGCTCAGGGTTAACTTCCAAGAGGCTGTTACGAGAACTCAAATTCTGCGAACCTCATTCATCGAGACCGATGACGGATATGTACAAGTCGTCAAGAAGTCTTCCAAGCTACTCTGGTCGTCTCTGCAGGCTGAATCTACTGCATCTGCCGAAAAGATTTTACAAGAGCGAAAGAAGGAATGGTGTTTGTCCAATGCATCTCACCTGACGAGTCCGTTGGAAATTGTTGTGGTTCAATCTCCATCTGAAGCACAATTAGTCATTCATATCCACCATTCTCTGTACGACGGCAATTCCTTCGAGTTATTGATCCACAACACCCTCAAGCTTTATTCTGATGGTGTGGCCGATTTTGGCAAGCCTTTCATTGACGTCTTGCCCTACGGACCGCTACAGAACGTTCAAGGTGCAAAAGAATTTTGGATTGAGCACATGAGAGGAGCAGAGACCACACATATGCCTGCTTTGATTGAAGGTGGAACGGGTAAAGATATCTTGTCAACCCATACTTTCGATGTTTTGGGACAATCAACAAAGTTACTACGCTCTTTGGGCGTGACTTTACAAGCTTTACTCCAAGCATCCTGGGCTGTCACTTTGAGGAAGTATCACCAAGGTCCTCTTGGAACTATCGTGTCTGGAAGATCTATTGATTTCGAGGGCAGTGAAGCAGTGATTGGACCACTTTTCAACTCTATACCCTTCAATCCGAGTATTGACGGCGACAGCTCGTGGCAAAATCTCATCAAGCAGTGCCATGAATTCAATACTTCGGTCCTACCTTATCAGCACACTTCTCTGCGAGACATCATGAAATGGTGCAACAAGAGTCGCACAGAGCCACTGTTCGATACCTTGTTTGTTTTCCAAGGTCTGGTAGAAGGAGATCAAGAAGATGTTTCGATCCTTGTCCCCCATGATGATGATCAGTTCGAAGCCGATTATCCGCTATCTTTCGAAGTTGAAGAGCGGAAAGACGGACAGCTAAAGATCACAATCGCTGCAAAGTCATCAATATGTGATGCAGAGAAGGCAGATCAGTTAGCTTCAGAGTTCTGCAAGGCGTTCTTGGCCATGAACAAGGACATTGACCAAGCTATCAGTTCGACTGTTGACTACGAATTTGCGAGCTCCAAGCAGTCAAAGAATGGGAACGTCAATGGACCTCAAACGAATGGCCATCATGAATTTGACTGGACTCCCGATGCTTGTTCGCTTCGAACGGAAATCGCGACACTAGCTGCCGTGGATGAGTCAGAAGTTGACGGGCATACCTCCATATTTGAGGTTGGTCTTGACAGTGTAGACGCTGTCAAGTTGTCATCTCGTCTGAAGAACAAGGGACTGTCACTTGCTGTTAGCAAGATAATGCAGGTCCAGACAATTGCGAAGATGACTGCAGCTCTTTCTGCCACAGCCAAAGCAGACTCAAAGAAGCAACATGGCGATGCTTTCGGCACCTTCCAGAAGAGGCTCGTTGAATATACTCAGACCCACTACGGAAACCAGAACCTTGAAAATGTCTTCCCAGCTAGTCCTATGCAAGAAGCCTTGGTCACTGAGATGATAAGCTCTTCCTACAGGGCTTACTATAACCACGATGTCCTTCAAATTCCTAGCAGTATTGATATCAAGCGACTCGAGAAGGCTTGGGAGGCGGTGATCGTGTGTTCACCAATCCTTCGAACTGGTTTTCTCCAGGTAGAAGATCCAGATCTGGATGTGACATTCATTCAAGTGATCCACAAATTCACCTCATTCGCCTTTGACAAGGTTGATCTACCATCAAGTACGGCCGTCACTTCACACCTCGAGAAGGTTCGTGGTGCTGTATCTTCGGCACCAATCGCTGAATCGCAGTTGCGATTGACCTTAGCCACTACTCCAGATGGACAGTACTTGGTTATCTCGCTACCTCATGCGCTGTATGACGGTCACAGTCTGACACTGCTACACCAAGATGTCCATCACGCTTACAACGATCAGTACAGCCCTCGTCCGTTCTACGACGAGGTTCTCAGAGATGCTTTCTCGGTGTCCAATGATGAAGCTGTTACGTTCTGGCGAAGCTTGCTTTCAGGTGCAACAAGAACGCATCTTCCACAGCTGACCGCCTCCGAAGATGTCAAGGCTACGACTCATCGTACGGAAAGACGAAGCGACGTCTCTGCGGAGGCTCTAGCATCCTTCAGTAGACAGCAAGGCGTCACTTTGCAAGCTGTTTGTCAGACCGTTTGGGCTTTTGTGCTTGCTCATCACGTTCAAGCTCTTGATGTGATGTTTGGTGTCGTCCTGGCCGGCCGTGATACTGAAATAGCTGAAGAGGTCATGTTCCCTATGATGAATACTGTGGCCATGCGTTCTATTCTGCATGGTTCAAGGAGAGAAGTTATGGTGAACATTCAGGCGACCATCGCAAACATAACTCATCATCAGCACTTCCCACTTCGTCAAATTCAAGCCGCATGTCAGAGCGATGTTCGCACTCCAGCCAACACTTCACAAGGTGCTGGTAACAACGTCAAGTATGACCGCTTCTTCGATACGTTGTTCACCTACCAGAAGCGACCAGATATTGAAGACAGCCAACAAGAACTCTACCACTCCGTCAGTGGAGCCTCGGATGTCGAGTATTCAATGGCGGTCGAAGCCGAGGTCGTGCACGACAGACTGGTCTGGCGCATTGCCTGCAAGAACACAGTGTTTGACTTTGAAGGTGCCGAAAAGATACTCAAGACTCTCGACCGGGTATTGCAAGAGACTGTATCTCACCCAGAAGAACCTTCGCTCTCATTCCAAGGCAATACCGTCAGTATCTGTGGTCTACCGCCTTTCCAGCAGGCAGATCACGTAAGCACCAACGAAGTTGCAGAAACCTTCAACCCTGAATCGGGGGACAGCGACGAATGGTCTGAGCTAGAGATTACAATTCGAGATGTCGTCGCCAAGGTCACAAAAACTTCCGAGGAGGAAATCTCGAAGAATGGAGCACTGCAGAATCTCGGTGTTGATTCTATCAACGCTATCAAGGTATCAGCTTTGTTACGCAAGCAGTCTATCCGGATCACGGTCAGTAACATTGTTCGTGCTGGTTCAATCGCAAAGATCGCAGCCATCATTGGCGAGAAGGAGGAAAATTCCACAGCTGCCAAGGAGTCCTCTGAAGACTCAATTGCCAGATTACTTTCGCAAAAAGGTATGAAGGCTGAGAAGTTTGGTTACAATACTCAAGCCATTGAGAAGATTCTACCGGCGACATCTGGTCAGACCTACATGCTATGTGCATGGGAGGCCACCGCTGGACGAATCTTCTATGGTGACTTCAAGTACCAGATTCAAGCCCAAACCACGATCGAGGCAATTAAAGATGCCTGGCTGAGACTGGTATCGACAAAAATCTCTTTGCGAACTGTCTTTGTGGCGACGGGAGATCAGGATGTGCCCTTCCTCCAGCTCGTGTTGCGCAACTCGCCTTCCTCCTTTGTCGATGAGCATACACCTTCTCAAGAGCCCAAGCAGCCATTTGTACAGCTTTCAGTGTCCGAGGGTTCAGCAGGCTTCGACCTTCGCCTCAAGATCCACCACGCTCTCTATGATGCTGTCAGTCTACCCCTCCTGATTCAGGAGTTGAGTAACAACCTTCAAGGTGTCACTACTCCTGCACCCGCCGTCAAATTCGATGATTTCCTCAGTCTCAATCTCGGAAATTCGACACAAGAGAAGTGTAGGGCATTCTGGACAAACTACCTACGTGGTGCGAAATCACCCAAGCTGTCATCTTCGTCAACTTCTGCATCGGCCAAACATATCGAGATCTACGACCCACACGCAATGTCCGCCGACTCCCACGCCGAGTCAAAGCTTCGCAAGCAAGGAGTAAGCATACAATCACTCTTCTTCGCGGCCTACGCCAAAGTCTACCTGCACAAGCTCCACAACTCTACCTCTGAAGAAGACGTGATCATGGGAATCTACCTAGCCAACCGTTCCCACCTCACCGACCTGTCATCCTTACCTTCACCAACCTTAAACATCATCCCCTTACGCATCCGCTCACCTTCTTCAACACCTCTTCTCGAGCTCGCCAAACAAGTCCAAGAAGATCTTCAAGCAATCGGAAGTCCCGAGAACAGCGGTGTAGGACTTTGGCAGATTTTTAACTGGACTGGCGTCAAGATCGACACCTTTGTCAATTTTGTAAAGATCCCGGATTCTTCTGAAGAAGATGAGAGGAGTGCTGTCATTGTTGATGATCTTACATCTGAAGAACAGAGGACTTCGAAGCGCAGTCTTGTCACTGAGCCCAAGGGCGAAGAATTTGTGGTACCGGAGGAGTTGAAGGATAATGTCGTAGCTGGATCTTATGTCGTAAGTACTTATTCTGATTTTAGAGAGGCCGACCATTTACTGACTTTTTCGCAGCGATCGCTGGATATTGAGGCTACAGTTTCGAATGGGAAATTAGGTGTTGGTGTGTTTGCTTGGAATGACATGATTAGTCCTGCTAAAGCGGAGACACTTGTTGAAGGAATTGTTGAGGAGATCAAGGAGGTTCTGGAGTGAACCTCTGGTACAAAAAGGATTGAAGAAGAAAAACACAAAAAAGGAAAAGAAAAAATGAATAAGGAAAAGAAAAAGAAAGGAAGAAAGGAAGAAAAAAAGGAATGGGAAAAAGCAAAAAGAAAAAGGAAACCCATTAACCATCATAAGAAAAGAAAAGGATTCAACAATCATTGGGATGGAGTCAGCGCTTGGGGTTTGTTTTGCTTGTATATAGTTCTCTTTGCATTGTTTCTCGTTTTCTGACTGTACGCATATGCATCTCATCTCACAATCATCAATATCATTGTTCATAAGACTGCTTCTGTGTTGAAACCTCATACATCCAAAAAGCACGAGAAAGTGTCCAGGCCCGCGAGAAACTCCCGTCTTTGACAACAAAACATCGTCAAGATGTAGCCATACATGTACACAGAGACCCAAGAACAACTGTGGAGGTCTCATCAAGACAGAGCCCTCAAAAGCACTCTTGACTCCAAACCTGGCTCAATTCAACAACGATACTAGGGTGTCAAGATATCACCAGGGACTCTCCTCAGTAAAAAGAAGAAAAAACAACAAGAGCCACCAAAGTGGACTGTTTATGTACGGAAGAGATCAAGATAAAATACGAACAGGACCATTGGGAGTTTCAAGTTGGTGTATATCATTTCATTCTCTTAACGGAACCCTCCTCTCCTAGCCTTGGTTCTTTGTGTATGTTGTATAGGTCACGTTCGATGGACCGTCGTGATTGCCGAGAGAAGATCCCTCGTGAATTCTAACTCTCTACGTGCAAGGGTGTTTGCGTGAAACAACATCAAAATCAGATTTCATAGTAGCCAAGCACTAACCAAAGACATCAAGATAGGGATATAGGAAGAGATATTCAGGCAAGGTAATTATGCCTTTATGCATGGATTGAGCGAGAAACAAAAACGCTAAAGTTTAGGAGCTAGGCATCTCAGCTAACAGGAAAGGGGGCGCTCTCCATAATCATATCATTCAACGGGGCCGAGACAGAGGGAAGGACAGACAAACAAGAATAAGAAGCTTGACAAGAGGTGGGAGCAATGTATGGCATCAGTGTAGCTATGAGGATCCCGGGGTCGCCATGGCACTACCCAGGCTCTGGAACCCGGTTGCCCTACGATCAGCATGACCACTGCCGAAGCTACCACCAAAGCCTGCTGGAACAGAGTGGCCGGGGATGGGGCTACCGATCTCACCCAGAGAGTTAGGCGGACGTTGGCCTTTCGGTGTTCCACTGTCAGATTCGAACTTGACCGCGAATCCGCCAGGGGTGGCGTTGTTGTGTCGTACGTGCAAAAGGCCGCCACCATTCTGTGAATCACCTTCTGTCTCGCAAATGTCTTCAATCTCCTTGAGAGTGATTGGGGAATCGAGTAGTGGGCGATTCGCTTCGATTTGACGGACTAGAGTCTCGACGGGGTGGTAATTGTCGGAAGTGGGATCACGAGCCGCAAGCTGCTTACAAGCTTGACATACGGCGAGTCGAATCATCAATGGGCGGTTAGGACCAGAAGGCCTGTGGCCGAGGTTGCCAAAGGGTGCGGAAGGCCAGCCACTGCTGATGTTTGCACCCCAGGATGATGATGCGGCCGAGAGGCCTGGTGGCGCACCAAATAGTGATGGTGAGCTCCAGCTGCTGTTGGCAGCGAAGGCGTCCATGCGTGGATGGCTTGGAGCAAATATTGGCGAGCCAAAACCCATGGGTGCCGAGGTGCGGGGACCAGCAGCGGCGCTCTGGCGACGTCCTTCGGGAACGGTAGGCAATGGCTCATCGGCATCATCGAGCAAAGCGCTACTACCGAGATGCTTGCTAAGGTTATCAACATCTGGGCTGCCAGGCTTCACGGACGAGGGACGCTGGATGGGCGTGGGACGTGTGATGGGCGCTGGAGAGCTAATGGAATCGAGGGTTGTCTTGTCCGAGGAGTGGGTACGCGAGTGGGTAGGTACGCTGTGACGGGGCATACCAAAGCCTGGTGGTGCGTTAGAAGAGGCTACAGATGGAGCCATCTGCTGCGCAAATCCGGCAGGACCGTCATGTGGGAAGCCACGACCTTGCGGCATCAAGCCCAGTCCGCTCATGCCAGGTGGGGGACCAGACATCTGACTGTTATTGTTCTGAAATGGCTGGAAGTGGTTGCCCATAGGTGCTTGAGGGAATCCTGGCAGAGAAGGGCGATGATGTATCATGGGGCTGTGTGAATTGGGGAAGCCAGGGAATCCGCCGCCAGAAGGGAATCCACCAAAGCCGTTGATGTGCTGTTGAGGATGTGGATGCATTCCAGGCGGTGGTAGTTGAGAGGTGGGAGAGATTGACTGGGACTGATACAATTGAGGTGGCTGACCTGACGGCTTCTGGAGGATAGACCTAGGAGTAGGCTGGTTGGAGGCGTTGGGCGGAGAGGTCGATTTGGTAGGTGCCATGGCGGGTGTCTGCTGCGACTGTGGTGATCCGGCATGGGCTCCTTGATACGAGTTCTGACGCGGCTGCGAGGGAGTCGAGGCCTTGGGAGGGACAGGCGTCGCCACGGACACGTGCGGTGAAGAGAGAGCCGAGGATGCCTGCTTGGACAGGAGCCCTGGAGGCACAGCAACCTGCGATGGTCGCTTGATGAGATTCTGCCTGGCTTCCTTGTCGGCCTTTGCCTTGACTTCTCTCTCCTTGCGCTCCCGTTCGTTCTGTGCCTTCTTTTCCTTGATCTCTTTCTCGCGGACTTCTCTTTCCTCACGTTCCTTTTGCCGTGCGTCTTCGCGCTGCTTCTTGTCCAACGCCTTTTGCTCACGAAGTTTACGTTCCGCCTCTTGTTGGCGATCGCGCTCTTCTTGCTGCCGCCTGAGTCGTTCGGCTTCTTTGCGTTGCTTCTCCTCGTCCTGCGCCTTGCGTTCGGCTTCCTTCTTCTTGCGCTGTTCCTCTTTCCTTCTCTTTGCCTCTTCCTGCTTCTTCTCCTCGACCGCCCTTGCAGCGGCCTCCTCGGCAGCCTTCTCGGCGTCTTTCTTTGCCTTCTCTTCGGCCTTTGCTTGTTTTTGAGCCAGCTTCTTGTTCTTGCGCTTCTCGGCGTCCCTCGCTTTCTTGGCCTCTCGCTCGGCTTGTAGCTTCGTTTCGTCTTCGAGTTCTTCCAGTAGCTTCTGTTGTCGTTCGGCTGCCACTTTCTCTCGATAGGCCGTCAAGACGCGTTGTTCAAACATGCGGGCGGCGAAGATTTGGAACATGCGACGGCCTTCTTCCATGCGTTGCTCCTCGGTCATGCCGCCCTGGACCTTGTCAGTAACACACGTGACCACTTCCCAAGAGTTATCCCGCGTTACCATCTCGTCCTCATCCTCGTCTTCGTCCTCCACTTCCTCCTGACTGTCGTATTCGTCTTCCTCGTCGCCGTACTCGTCGTCGTCGAGTGCCGCGTCGTGGCCGTTCGCCCCGTAACTGTGCGCGGGCTGTGATGATGCGTATTCGGCCTCTTGTTCGCGCTGCATTCTACGCTCTGCTAGTTGTTCCATCATTTCGATAAACTTCTTGCCGTCGTTCTTCAGCAGATCGTCGGCCACGGTCAAGATTCCGCCTGGGAAATGTTCAGCCTGGGCAGCTACGAGGTTAGCAAGATGCATACCTTTGACTGTTAGACTGTTTCCAAAGTTGAAAAAGTCCGCCCCAATCCCTCGTGGCATGTCTTCCGGCTCATCTTCCTCGTCACTGTATAGCTCGTCTTCCTCGTCGCTGTACTCCTCTTCCTCTTCCTCGCTCAAGTCTTGACTATCAACCTCGTCGCCTTCGTCTTCTCGATCTTCGTCATCTTCTTCGTCGTCGTCGATGATCTCATGGACTCGGCTCGTGCGATGGTGGGGGTGGAGGTGTTGAGTGCTCAGAGGCAGTGGTACTGCCGAAGAAGGGCGGATATGGGTGGGAGGATAACTGCGGGGATGTGGTAGCATGCCGTGGCCTGAATCGCCGCCTTGATGATCGGCGTACTGTTGAAGCTCGCTGTAATATGCGTCATACAGTACTTCTAGCTCCTCCTCAATAGCGACCCGTTTACGACCACAGACAGTGCAGCTACAAGAGTGTTTCTGCTGCTCCTTCATCTTGCGCAATACGGCTTCCTTCTCGATTTTCAGTAACGACTTGCGCTCGTCCTCGCTTAACGTCAACCAGAATTCCTTGATGCGCTCGCGCTCCTCCTGGGTAGACGTGTTCCATATCCGGTCCTGTTTGGAAGACCGCTGGCCTGGTCGCGGAAGGCCAGCTGATGTGGGCGGAGGCGGAGGATGGGGTAAAGGGTTGTGGTGGAAGGTCGAGGGCATGTGGGGTCCAGGATTATGTGGAGACATGTCCGAGTTGGTACGCTTCTTCTTCTTGTTGCGCTTCTTCGGCGCAGGCTCAAGCGCATCGTCGTGGGTAGGATAAGGATGCAGACCGTTGGTGAGCGGAGGTTGTGTGGTGTAGGTAACTTGATGGTCGTACTCTTCGTCGGACAAAAGCTCGTCCAGTATAGGTGGGTGGACATCCGGAGTCGATAGGTGGGATGGATACGAGTCTTCAGCATCGTTGACGGACCTCTGAGCCTGCTTTGCTCGTCGCTTCTGCTTCTTGCGATTACTTCCAACGGGGCCTCTGGGGTTGTTGGCTGTGAGGATACCATTGGAAGGAGCGTTCTGGGCCATGCTGGGTGGCGAGAGGATGCCAGACAGGCAGCGACTGTCTTGCAGAGATAAAGCGATCGGATAGTGAGGCCAGCTGGTTGTCGTAGGCTTCAGCGGTGGTGGTGGTGGGCTGGCGGGCAGCAGCAAAGTGGGCGTCGTCGGATGTGGTCCAAGCCCTCGGGTCCTGTAGATTCAGTGTGCGCGGACAGGCAGGTGGAATGTGAGAGAGTTTGTTTACGAGCGCAACGAGTGAACGAGCGCACGACGAACAAGATCTTGTCTGATCGATCCAAAGTAGGCAAGTGGTCAACCAACGTCGCTGTCCTGTTCCACATGCTGCTGGCTGTCACGGGCAGGATCGGCCCTTGCTCCTGCCGCCAAGACAATGGAGCGCCAAGAAGTGGGAGTCGCTCCTGCCACTGCTGTCTTGTCTTGTGCTTTGTGGCACAGTGCTTGCTGCATTCCCGAGTAATAATTGATTTCCCTTTTCAATTATCATGCCATTCGCCTACTTACCTTTGGCCCTTTTTGCAACTGACTAACTATCTGTACTGCTGCGTAAGCTTCTTGCCATATTTTCTCGTCTTCTTCACCTTCGATTCTTCCCATCTCTGCAATCAAGAAGATACGAATACAGCATTCTGAAACGCGGAAAGCTGACGCACAGCCCGCCCCAGCTTCTTGTCCTGTTCGCTATCCGCTTACTTCTGGCCCAATAATCTCCCGGCTCCATTTCCTGCTTGTTCTTTATTGTCGACCGTCCTCATCATTCGCTCTCGATCCCGACTCGCGCGCCCGTCTGTGAGTCTAGTTCGACTTGCGCCCACCCATTCTGTTCTACTTCAATCGCTCACGAAAACTGCGACACCCGACCGTCGTCGTCATCCACTTCTCGCCCGCATTGCCTGATTTGATTATCGTATCCGACGACCCTACTAGTACTCGGAACTCTCAGCCATCCGAATCCCTGTCGACTGAACTGGTCGCAACCCGACACGCTTACCACATCTTCTCTTACTTCCTTTCTTCCTCTATTTCCTCTCTTCGGTCGGTTCTCAGTCGAACTGCCTCTACATAAAGATAGCCGTCGCCATGGCTCAACAAGAACAAGGCGTCATGAGAAGGTGTGTCCTGCCTGGCTTCATGGTAGCAGCAGCAATATTCGTCGTCTATACCTCGGCTTGCCGGATTATTGATGTTTTTCCCTTGACTTGCGAGTCGCTAACACATGCCTTTCCAGGAAGCTTGTCATTATTGGTGATGGTGCTTGCGGCAAGACCAGTTTATTGAGTGTTTTTACCTTGGGCTACTTCCCCACAGTAAGTTTACCTCCATCCGTTTATCGAACTATGCTGACTCTATTTTCTAGCGATACGTACGGAGCGATTCCAGTCTAGGTCAACAATTTCATTCCGCTAACACGCATTCAGGTTCCAACAGTCTTTGAGAATTATGTGACCGACTGCCGAGTAGATGGCAAGTCTGTCCAGCTGGCCTTGTGGGATACTGCTGGTCAAGAAGACTACGAACGACTACGACCATTGGCTTACTCACAAGCCCATGTCATTCTGATTGGCTTTTCCGTCGACACGCCGGATTCACTGGAAAACGTCAAGCACAAGTGGGCCGACGAGGCCACTGAGCGATGCCCCGGCATTCCCATCATTCTTGTCGGCTTGAAGAAAGATCTCCGTGATGATCCCGTGGCCCAGGAGGAGATGCGGAAAAGAAGTCAAAAATTCCTCACCAAAAAGGCTGGTGAGGACATGAAGGAATTGATCGGCGCACGAAAGTATCTGGAATGCAGCAGTTTGACTGGTGACGGTGTCGACGATGTATTCGAAGCAGCGACGCGCGCAGCACTCCTGGCTGTGGACAAGCGAGAGAATCCTGGATGTTGTGTCATCCTCTGAAACGGCCGATCAATCATACCCTTGCGAGAATCCCCATCAACTACCAACCAACGACTGTTGCTTTTTCAGAATCCACGACCAGCATTGGGACGGCGTTTTATATTTCCGGAGTGCAAGCGTCTCTGGCACACAACAGGCAGGCCCTTTCTCCCTGCCTTTTATGAGTTCTACTTAGCTTTTGTTTGTTTGGGAAGTGGTGTTTACACACGAGGAAAAGCCATGGTGTTGCTTCATGTCTTTGTTTTCATCTGTCTGTTGAAGGAGTTCTTTTTCTGGCCTGAAGTGGCGGTAATCAAGGGCCTTCTGGCTCGTCCGCTCGTTTGATACCAATTTCTTTTCTTTTCTTTTCTTGCCGCTTGTACAAGTTATCTACTCTACTATTTTAGATTTTCATCTTGACTTGTCAGACACAGCAAATTGGTGTATCACGGTACCAATTTCTCTGGACTGTCTCGTTTACACTGAAAGAAAACGTCGTAGAAGCAAAAGTGATGAGTAAAATGTACATTCGGGCCTCTCGAAAAGAAGCGAATATCAAGTAAGATCCAACGCCGGAGGTATAGTACAAAACAGTCGACACAACTTTTTTTTACCTCGTCCAACCATGGTTCCAGCCTTCTGTGCTTGGGCTGTCCGTCTGGATTCTGGCGTATTCGATCGGCACACCATGCCACTGATCGTTCTTCATCATGGCAATTCTGTACAGCCTTCCAACATTCTTGCCCTGTGCAGCAGCATCACCATCCCTGACAGTCATTCCATTCATATCCATCAACCGCAGAGCCTCGCAAGCCTCATTCATGCTCTGATATTGACGCTCGAGTTCGCGCTCGTGGGCATTACGTTGGTTGGCCTTGAAGAGTTGCCAGGCACGGTGGATGGTCCAGTGACGCAAGTAACGGTTACGAGAGAAGCGGAGGGGGCGAGGTGTCTTTGGGTGAGAGAGGAAGTATCTGATCATATCTGCAAAGAAAACATTATCAGTTTTTCAGGTCTCTTCAATAAGTTGATGGAGGTTTTGGTTTGGGAGGTGGGACGAACGAATGCGTGGATCTTTCTTGGGGCCGCCGCCGCGTTTCCGGGCTTGAGGGACGGGTGTGCTGCTGAATGATCGGGAGTTTTGAAGTGCGCGGAGGATACTGCTGGGCTGGGTTGGTGTCGGGGGTGCGGCATTGCGCAGGCAACGCAGAGAGAAGAGGGTGTTCATGGCGGGCGACCAATTTGTGTAGGTGTGGTGGTGAGGCAGATGCGAATGTCTGCTAAGGCGCTGAGTGGTGTTCGATCAGACTATGAGACGGAAATAAGGGCGAGGATGCGGGAATTGGCGATGGTACAGGAATGCTGGTGTCAGACTTCACAATGGTTGCGAATGCGAAAGTTGGGCTTGCTCGGCGGACAAAACTGATGCCAAGATTGCGGCGGAGGGCGGTGGTGCAAGGGAAACAAGGTCCGTTCCGCAGGAAGTTGCGGAGCTTGCTGTGTGTGAGTGGTGGGCTGGCAGCTGGCTCTTGCCCGCATTGGGCACAATTGGGGTTCTTCGTGTTTCGTATGTAATTAATTGTATTGGTTTTACTAATAATATACTCACAACCTTGGTGTTTCTCATCCTCCTTCCTCCTGGCTTCTACGGTCTGCTGTCTCCACACTCATTTGTTGCAAACCATCGTGAAAACAGTTCGACAATGACCCACGACGAAGCTATCAAGGAGGCTTCGGCCAAACATGCCCCTCCCTCCGAACTGATTGGCAAGTTTCAGTATGGCACTGCTGGTGTAAGCATGACCTGGTTATCTCGTGATTAGACATGGTGGCTGACCATGCTTTCAGTTCCGTATGAAGGCGTACGTCTACTCAATCGATCAACAATAGCAAACACAGCGCGAGGAGTGACTAACAGGCCAACGCAAACAGCAAGGTCCTTGATTCTGTCGTCTTCCGTGTCGGACTCCTGGCCTCTCTCAGATCTCGCAAACTCAATGGACAGACGATCGGTGTCATGATCACTGCCAGTCACAATCCTCCCGAGGACAACGGTGTGAAGCTAGTCGACCCTATGGTACATACAATACAAGACATGGCGACTTCACTAGACCTGGGTCTGGGCTGACACACTACAACAGGGCGAGATGCTCGAGTCTTCGTGGGAAAAGTACGCTACACAACTCGCCAATGCCGAGTCAGACGATGCCGTGGTCAACGTCTACAACGAATTGGTCAAGACACTCAAGATCAATCTCGAGGCCCCTTCTCGCGTCATCTTCGCCCGTGATACCCGCGCCTCTGGTTCGCGCCTGGTCGACTGCCTTGTTGATGCCCTGAACGCCACCAAGTCCGAATCCACCGACTTCAAGCTTGCGACAACTCCCCAGCTTCACTACTATGTTCGTTGCGTCAACACCAAGGGTACTCAGGACGAATATGGCGAAGTTAGCGAGAAGGGATACTATGAGAAGCTGGTCGCTGCTTTCAGACAAGCCATGGAGCACACCAAATCCCAAGGACCCGTCACTGTAGACTGCGCAAATGGTGTTGGAGGCCCCAAGCTGCGCGAGTTGATCAAGTACTTGCCTACTGCTGCTGAGGGTGGTCTTGACGTCAAGGTTGTCAACGATGATGTCCACAAGCCCGAGAGCCTCAACTCAAATGTGAGCTTCTTTTCCTGACTCCATCTTTACCATGCCATGGTTACTAACAATGTCAGTGCGGTGCCGACTATGTAAAGACCGGTCAGCGTGCTCCCCCTTCCTCCAAGGCTGGACCTATGGACCGTTGCTGCTCATTTGACGGTGATGCCGATCGTATCGTCTACTACTTCCAGGACGAGAAGAATGTCTTCCGTCTCTTGGACGGAGACCGTATTGCCACTCTTGCGGCCTCATTCATCGCTGATCTCGCTCGTCAGTCCGGATTGATGGACAAACTCAACATTGGTGTCGTTCAGACAGCCTATGCCAACGGTGCTGCTACCACGTATGTCCAGAAGAACCTGGGTCTGCAGATGGTCTGCACCCCCACCGGTGTCAAGCACCTCCACCACGCTGCCACTCGTTTCGACGTTGGTGTCTACTTTGAGGCCAACGGTCACGGCACCGTAGTCTTCTCCCCTTCAGCTCTCAAGGCCATCCACACTCATTCGCCACAATCTCCAGCCCAAGACGATGCTCTCCGTACCTTGATCGCTCTCACCGACTTGATCAACCAAACCGTTGGTGACGCCATCTCGGATCTCCTACTAGTTGAAGTCATCCTCGCTCACAAGGGCTTCTCTTGCGCGGAGTGGCTTCAGGCATACACTGATCTTCCTAACCGTCTGGTGCGCGTCGAGGTTGCAGACCGTAACGTCTTCACCACTGTTGAGGGTACTGCCGAGCGTCAACTCGAGTCTCCTGCCGGCGCTCAAAAGGATATTGACAAGATTGTTGCCAAGTACAAGGACGGACGATCATTTGTCAGAGCTTCCGGAACCGAAGAAGCAGTCAGAGTGTACGCCGAGGCAAGCACAAGGGCAGAGGCAGAGGATCTGGCTGCCGCTGTGGCACAGGTGGTGAGAAAGTACGGTGCCAAATAGAGGAGGAAGAAAAGTCGAATGATTCAAAGAAAAACTTGCATGCATGGGAAAGGCACGGCCAGGGAGGGGTTTACTGGAGTTTTATATCAGCACACTATATCATGTCTTTCATTTTTCGTCTCGACTGAATTCTTCGAAGAAGAGCTCTGTTCGTGCGCCTGATTCCACACCACGCTCTCTCTGAATACTCGACATATGTTGACACTAGTCTTGAATATGACCCATATGAGATGTATATATATAGAGAGAGTCTTGATTCTTTGTGGATGTCTAGAAGAGGTGAGCGTGCTGCCTCTTGCTGACCAGTATATGTGGTCATGCCTAAATGATTAGCTTTAGCAATCATCACGAGTCTTAGTTGTAGACAGCACGAAGATGTCGAGACTCATGAGGGTTTCCACAAGAACGACGCCATTAACAAGACGAGACATTGTTGTGCATAAAGCTGAAGGTTATATTGGATGATTTCATTGGAAGCCTTACGATATTATCCTTAGTCAGGGTTCTTGATGGACCACTTCTCTAGGAGTCTGAGTTTTCTGCGCATAAATGGGTCGTTCTGATCAATGTTGTATCATAAATCTTGATGCCCCCGTGCAGGATGGCCAACAAGACATAATGGTGGTGTCCTTGTAGTGCAGTAGTAGTAGAAGAAGTGAAGTATCAAGGACGGCGTAGTCTCGGTTATGGTCGGCATCATGTTAATTCGAACAAGACGGGATGGCGGCAGCTTCTCACTCCACACCCCACACGCGCTTGGTCGCGAGAAGGAACGAGATTCCCGGATCCGGGTCGTGCTTTTCTTGGAAGGTGGGATGTTTGCTTTGTGCTGCCCTGAAACCTCTTTTCTCCATGAACAAGGACATGGTCTGGATGCCCGGAGTGAGTCGCCAAAGCAGCACGAATCGTTGGTGTCGACAAGAAACGTCCAGGGTTGAACGCCTGCCCTCATAGCCACGTTTGATCATCTTGACCTGTTTAATTGTTACTGCCTGCCTACCTGCATCTTCCCCCCACGTCAGCCCTCGAATTTTACCTGTCTAGCCAATTCAAGACAATACAAAGACGAGACTTCTTTTCCTGGCCTGGCAACAACAAAGCATGCCGGACAAGCCCCTTACCATTGCGACGTACGCGGCCGGCGCATCGCTTGCTGCCATTACGCTCGTATATGTCTTTGGACCCACGTACTTCCTAGACGATGAGGCCGCTCAATCCTCTCGCTCCACCCGCAAACGAGGCGTCGTCGGTCTGCATAACCCTGCCAACGATTGTTTCATAAATTCCGTCCTCCAAACGCTGGCAGGCCTGCCCGAACTGCGCATCTACCTGATCCGAGAACTACATCGCAGGGAGTTGGACGGCAAGGAAATTTACTCGATCGTAGAGCAGCATGAAGATGAGATTGAGCCAAACTCTGGAAAAGACATTGTAACCATGCGCGAGACGAAAGAGCCTGATTGGAAAGTCTTGGGGTTGCAGCAGGGTATGGTGACGGCTGGCTTGAAGGATATTCTGGACGCGCTTAACGAGCGACCCATCTACAAGAAGACTATCACGGCGCGCACATTTGTCAGTGTCATGGAGACGGCTTTCAGGACGAGGATCAGTCGACAGCAGCAGGATGCCCAGGAATTTCTGCAGATTGTCTCGGAACGACTGAGTGAGGAATATCACGCTGGCAGGAATGCAAGAAGAAAAGCAAGGTCGTTGAAGAGCACCAGCACGGCAGACTTGGCCTTGCCTGATGAGAAAGAGGGCGAAGAGAGCGGCAGCAGACGATCACACTCCAACACTCTTCGACCTCAAGAGTCGGCCAGAGGCTTGCAGGCAAAGTCTGAGATTGAGCAGATCAGACAAAGCGTCCACCAACTGCCCAAGGCTGAAGACGATGATTTGCAAGACGACCCAGGGTTCCCCCTTGAAGGCAGAATTGAAGCCCAGATCGAATGCATGACGTGCCACTTTAAACCAAAGCCTTCGGTATCCTCCTTTGTCACCCTTACACTAAATGTACCACATCAATCCTCGACGACCCTGAATTCATGCTTTGACGGTATGCTCAAGGTCGAACACATTGACGATTACAAGTGCGATCGATGCCGTCTCGAACACGCCATTCAAACCAAAGAAACGGAACTCGCTCGATCTACTGCTTCCAGCGAAGACCACACACGCCTAACACACGACATGAGTCTCCTTCAACACGCCTTCGAAACAAACCCTGAAGAACCTCCAAAAGGTATCACGTTACCAGATGCCTCTCAAGCCCCCAAACGTCGCATCTCACGCCACATGCGCATCTCTCAATTCCCCAAAGTCCTCGCCATCCACCTGTCCCGTAGTGTCTGGGATCCAAACAGCAGCAGTAGTAAAAACATGGCAAAGGTCCAGTTTCCGGAGACCCTGCCACTGGGAGGCATTCTAGACCAACAATCCTACAGATTGCTAGGCGTAGTAACCCATAAAGGCGGACACAATAGCGGCCACTACGAAAGCTTCAGAAGACAATACCTCGCCGAACCTTATAGTGCCAAACTGAGCATGGGAACACAAGGCATGTACTCAGCACAAGGAACGCCCAGAGCGAGCGGAATGCCAAGTCCAATGCTCGAGCCCAGCACACCTTCTCAACCACCAAACCTAACACACTCGCCTTCCTCAAGCGGCAGCTTAAGTTCTCGTTCCTCATCCAAGAAACGGTTCAGTCTCCGTCGCCACCACAAATCTCAACAAGAAACCACAGACGCAAGTAGCAGCAGTGGTCTCGATACACCTAACGCAACTTCCCAACACAAACAAACGACTAGGAATACCAAGGAACAGGTTTCAGTACCGCAAATGCAGGATGCGCCCCGAGGAGGCAAGTCCTTGGATCTTGCCAGATTGAAGAGGAAGAAGAACCAACATAATCGTTGGTGGAGGATCAGCGACGACAAGATCAAGGAGAGTAAGACCAGTGATGTTTTGGGCATGCAGAGGGAGGTTTATCTCTTGTTTTATGAGATTGTGAATCCCGAATAAGAGTTGCTTGATCATGAGGAGTCTTGTACTTTTTCTACTTGTTTCTGCATACGAGGTTTCTTCTCTCCCTCTTCTCTGTCTTGATTTTTTTCGTTGTTGCATTAGGGGGCCGAGGTCCAATGACCTTGTTTATATAGCAGTTTTTGCCCCGTTCCTCTGCTTCTTGTTATCATTATATTCCATGTAGATACGAACACACAAACATTCCTCTGGACATTCAAATGGATTGAAAAGAGTCCGTAAACACCTTACCCACATCTTGCGACTCATATCATCATCCCCTGCTTCCCTTCAGATGCCCCTTGAACCACCGATATCTTAGCTAAACATAACGCCTAGTAAGGTGATTTGTACGGCTCTAATAAGAACCAAACACTATCGAAGAAGGGTCCGCTAAGAGCCCAATCAGATTGTCTTAACTTAGGGCTCCGAATGAACTCTGACCTTCGTCTTCCCCGGACCTTTTAGGACTTTAATAGTTCATCTTGACAGCTTGTGATTATCAGGAGGTCCCTGGTTCTGTGGTGACAAAAGCTTGTCCCCGCATACATACTTCAAAAGCCATTCACATCATTTGATTAGAAACCAAAGGAGAGGTTACTCACAGCAACCAATGACTCACGTTGTGCAAAGGACTATAACTATGACCCGAATTTCTCTTCTACAAGGAAAGTAAAATAAGAAACGATAATATCTACCAAATTCATCATTGGACAAACCCTCAAAAGAACACAAAATGAGTAATATCGCATACCAACCCCTGGGCGAACCGGTCAAGGATCCAACACCAGCACCCCACCCCTCCAAGACCCTCACTATAACCGGCAAATACGTGACTCTAGAACCTCTCTCACCATCCCACGCCCCAGGTCTGTTCCCTGTTCTCGGAGGTCCTTCGAACCAACACCTCTGGACCTACATACCCTACGACCAATGCCCCAACTCCCCCGCCGAACTCACCACTTCCCTGACCAAAAAATCCACCGCCACTGACTCCGTCTTTTACACCATATTCAAACATTCGCCCGAGGGAGAGAAAACAGCAGTGGGCTATTGCGCTTACATCAACATCGTTCCTCACAACCGCTGCCTGGAAATCGGACATGTGCTCTTCTCGCGCCAACTCCAGAAATCCGTCGCGGCGACGGAAGCAATGTATTTGATGGCCCGACAAGCTTTTTCGTTGGGATATGTGCGTTATGAGTGGAAATGCCACGGCTTGAATCAGGCGTCGAGGAAAGCGGCGGAGAGGCTGGGTTGCACGTATGAGGGGTGTTTTAGAAGGCATTTAATTGATAAGCATGGGAGGAATAGGGATACGATGTGGTTTTCTATTGTCGAGGGGGAGTGGGAAGGGAGGAGACAGGCTTTGGAGAAGTGGTTGGAGGCGAGCAATTTTGATGGGGAGGGGAGACAGAGGCGGAGGTTGGAGGAGTTTAGGGAGGGATGGTGAGTGTAGTTTCTCCTGGTGTCTGTACAACACGAGGTAATTGTGAGGATGTATGCATATACAGAAAAGACTGTAACTACAGGAGATTGGTCCGTTGAAAGCCTTGAGTTGGGCTGGTTATGTGGGGCTCTTAGTGAACGTATCTTCTACGGTCTTGGGTTTTCTGCATATAAATCGGTTGTCTTTATGGCACTGTGGCTGCTGAGTAACCCTTCTGAATCCTGACACCTTGGTGTTATAGCTACTGAGAGCCCTTGTCTGTATTGGAAACGCTCTTAAGCCCTAAACAGATCTCACCCTGATGGTCTTAATCTTTTTGTGTGTTTATGATAGATGTTGGAAAGAATGCAGAGCTGGCAGAAGCCCGGACAATGGTCGTGGAGACGTTTGGAATACTGTCAAATTGCATCTTCACGTTCCTCACCCTCCCTCTGCCATCCAAACTTCTCTTCACAGAATAGTCTTAGCAGCCTCAGCATACTCACAAACATCTCCCGAATCCCTAGCAATCTTCCTCCATCTGATAACTCCCTGTCCATCAACAGCAAACCCACCAGAATTCTGCCATCTATAAGATCCAACACCGGTGGGTCGTAGATCGATACCGTCAGCTTCTTTGATTGACTTTAGGGAGTCAAAGACACTGCTGTTGACCATGCCTCCCCAACCTAGAGACCCTATCCCCCATTGTGCGTAGAGTTCTCTGGAGGGATCGGAGATGAGGTGCAGGCGGGAAGGATCTGTAAAAGACTTGTTGCCTCTCCGTATCCTGTTAGCACTATCCAGTCTTCGCTTTCCTGCGTAATCAAAAATGTTTTCTCGTTGATATGAAAGAGAACTTACCCAATTTCTTCAAACCATTGCTTGGTTTGTTCCTCCTCGCTATGTTGGACAATCACAACATGCAACTTCTCATTCTTCCGTGCCTCTGCGGCCAACAATTGTACTTCCTTTTCTGCAAAGGGACATCCGCAATGCCGTACAAAAGCCACCAGAGTTGGGTGTCCAGGTGACTTTGTGAGGTTCAGATCTTCCAGTGGTGTCGGTGCTGGAGATCCTATTTCAGGGAGAGGAGAGAGTTTGGGGGAGGAAAACTGAGGGATGATGGATTTGATGGCCGGGATATAGGAGGATATGTAGGTTGTTATCGTTGACATTGTTGCATATGATTATTGTTTTTTTTTTTTTTTTTTTTTTGCTTTCGGGTACCTGAGTGGGCTGGTAGAGTACTTTGGACAGTGTATGATCAGGTGTTCCTTTCTTAGAAATTTGGGATCTTGGTGGAGAGATGGAATTTGTTCCACCCCGCTTCGATGCATTTATTAATTGTGATTAAGGTTCACATGGTTATGTCTCTACGTCATTTTCGATGACATCTTTTTCTTTCACATGATGAATATGTTGGTTCGCTCTTGATTTCTGAGACGAAAAGTTGTCCCAGAGCGTTTCTTTGCTTGTAGATGTTCATCATGAAGCGTGAGAGCAGGAGGCTGCAAGGTCCAATTCTTCTTGTGTATCGATGTTGATTGGCCAGTCGGTGACTACCAATAGGATCAATGTGTCTTGATCTCATGTTGGCATATCGTGCCACAAGCATGCATGATAGGCAAGGAGGATTCAATACTTTTGATGTAAGGAAGCCACCTACCAAGTAGCAGTGTCCAGTAATACTATGTAACTGTGACTGCCACGTACTTTTTACAGCAAAGTAGGATCTACCATGCTTGCGCGCCTAATCGCTGCATGAACCCGACACCTATCCATGAGCGGGAAGTGAAACGGGCTTGCAAAGATCCTTGCGCGGCAAACAGCCATACAGAAAATGGTAAGCACGTTCCAACAATCAAGCTGAAACTCCAGTCAACCACCCACCCTGCTTTTCATAGTCACAAAGTCATTCCGTACTGAGAAGACATTTGCACAGCGTTTATGCCGTGATTCCTCCTTGCACGCAAGAGCAGCGATAGAAAAACTGGTTAACGTTCATGCTCGATGGTAGATAACTTTCGTTGATCAAGAGAAGAACAAGCTGCGACCTAGAAATCCACTGTGAGGCGATGCAGACTAACCATGCAGTTCAAAATAACCTACTCTCAAATGCTATATGTACATGCAAGACCCATTCTCAGAAATGCATCGGCACCATCGGAGGCAGACCAGGGTAGATACGTCCCGGTGCGGAACTACTGTACTTTCCTGCCTTGCACCGGGTTCATCATTCAAAATTTTGCACCTCAGCAGATGCGCGATGCCAAATACAGATGCGACGGTGCTCCACGACGAATTTTAACAGTCCAACAACGGGTACAGTCTTCATAAAGATAATGTCAGAAACTGTACCACGACGCAGAATAATCTCATGGCCCCTGTCATGTTCGAAGATGAAAAGGCCAGATAGCAAATTCGCACACGATGATGCTGAAGGCGATAATAACGGGGCGGAAAGCTTCAAGCCGGCAACAAGCAAGCAAGCAAGCAAAGCAAAGCGCGGATCAAAGACGTGGCGACACCCCCTGGAACACGCGTTAGTGGACGGCGTAAAGAGCAAACGCCAACAGTCCATCTCCTTTCTCCTGTCTGCTTCATCGAACATGGATCCTGCGTTATTATTGCTCTGAATATCTTTTGTCGTTGTCGGTGAGGGCTGGCGAGGAAACAAGTATCAGTGTCGGCGTTGATGGATTGGTTAGTTTTTCTTGTTCACATGCTGTTGGTTGATAAGAGACAGCATGCGGCAGACTGAGCCGAGGAAAGTGGCAGTGAGTCATAAGAATTGTGCCACATATCGCCACTGTTCAACACGGTTTTTGAGAACAATTCGACAAAACTGCAGCAGAGTTTGGCATATGTGCTGGCATACCAGACAGCGATGATTGAGCTGGGGCTGTCATCAAAGTGGAAAGAAAGCACCTTCCAGCCAGACTGTTGGAAACGAAGCTGGAAATCGATGGAAAGATCTGGGTGGAAAGCGCGAAGCAAGATTTGCAGGCGCAAGGCAGTCGAAAATTTTAGCGGGGCGCTAACGCAAAGTCAAATAAGCCTTGGCGCTTTTTCGGCGCGAATATAAATACATCGGACATCCCCTCGGTTTTGGCAGCTTTTCCGCGCCCGTACTCCTTTGCCCGACCTCTTCCCGCAAGAAACGGCGTCTAATCCTCTTCTCCACACAACACTGCACTTCGCCGCATCTGTTCAAAGACGAACGCAATAAATTACATTGCGACCATCTTTGTTCACGCTTTTGCTGCGATTTTCCTTGTCCATCGCTAGGACTTTGTTGTGAAGAAGAGACAGTCGGCGTTCTTCACTTTCCGCATTGGGGATAGCGCTTTCTTGGCACCTATCTTCCATCACTTTCACCTCTCTACACAGAGCGTCGAGGGTTTTGCTGGCCATCGCCTTCACTCTCTCAACTTACTCTCACTTTCTCATCACATAACAACTTCTCTCCAGGCAGCTTCGTAGGAGACACATTCGGTTGTTCATCTCCCGCTATCGGTACGAGACATTCCACCTCTCACACCAAGCGTCACATCCTCATCGATCCTGTTGCCGCATCCTCTTTCCCTTTTTCATCATCGCCGTCGCCGTCCTCTTCACCAAAGGTCGCTGCGCATCACTTCCCTTCCACTGTCGCAATACATAACAAGATAATCATCGAGAATTCCAATCCTGACAATCTCTTCCTTTCAGACTGCCTACTTCTCTTGCTATCCATCTCACCGCAACCATGGAGGCCGTCATCACCCATCCCTCGACCGCCCAAATGGCCAAGAACTTTACCGCTCCCGGCTCTTTGTCTTTCCCAGGTGGCGCAGGCGATCTGACCCCACCTTCATCTGAAAAAGATGGACAGCAGCAATCGCAAACAAACGGTGCCTACGGTTACGGCAATGCTGGCCAGCAGCAGCAGCAACAGCAGGTTCAGCAGCCCCAACAAGGAGTTTCCGCCGCTCAGGGCGCTGGGGTGACTCCCGCTACTCCGGCTGCTACGCCAGGTGCTGGTCAGGGTGTTAGTGGCATTGTGCCTACGTTGCAGTGAGTATCCTCGTTCACATGCGCTCTTCATTTATTGTTGGCATGATTTTGACGGTCCTCTCAAAGGAACATTGTCGCTACAGTCAACCTCGACTGCAGACTCGATCTGAAGACAATTGCTCTGCACGCCCGTAATGCAGAGTACAATCCAAAGGTACAGACTTGCCTCTGCCCAGTCTGATTGCATTTCCTTTGGCTAAACATGCTCGTCTCTAGCGTTTCGCCGCTGTCATTATGCGTATCCGCGAGCCCAAGACCACTGCTTTGATCTTTGCCTCAGGCAAGATGGTCGTTACTGGTGCCAAGTCTGAAGACGACTCGAAGCTCGCTTCGCGCAAGTACGCTCGTATCATCCAGAAGCTCGGTTTTAACGCCAAGTTCACCGACTTCAAGATCCAAAACATTGTTGGTTCTTGCGACATCAAGTTCCCTATCCGTCTTGAAGGTCTTGCCAGTCGCCATCACATGTTCAGCTCGTACGAGCCCGAACTCTTCCCTGGTCTCATCTACAGAATGATGAAGCCCAAGATCGTGAGTCTTCTTCTCTATTGTAGTTTGTCACAGTTTGTTAACTCTCCACCAGGTTCTCCTGATCTTCGTTTCCGGAAAGATCGTTCTCACTGGTGCCAAAGTCCGTGAGGAAATCTACCAAGCCTTTGAGATGATTTACCCTGTGCTTTCTGACTTCCGCAAGACCTAAGCAAAGAACTACGTTTTACAAAGCAGACCTTATCGGCACATGTAACAATACTCATCTCGTCTTCTGATGCATCATTACTATTGAGGATCTGCCGGCCTCATTAGATGCGTCATTACCAAAGACCTGTCTACGAACTGGGCAACTCTCCTGCAGCCTCAGGATGGTACACCTTTTCGAAATCCCGAAAACCCCAATTCTTGTTTTTCATCTGCACAGCATGGCGTGGCGTCACGGTTCTATTCAATCAAGCCTTGAGCGTGGAGGCTTTGAGTGGTCTTTTTTTTTCCAAATCCCCTTTCAATTTCATTTACTTTGATTCAAGGGTCACGGCTTTAGCATGACTCCAAGAAAATCGATGACGGAAAGGACACAGAAGCATGACGATTTCATGGGAGGAGAGAAGTAGGAGGAAGAAAGTATGTGGAAAGAAGAAACAGTGGAGGTTCTGACTCTGATGAGTCGGAACGAAGGTGTTGTTGCCATCAAGGGCACACACTTCATTAATTGCTATCGAGACTCAAGCATACATAAATGGCTAAGGTAGCTTCCTCTACCGTCATAAAAAAAACTTGAACATCATCCTGTCTTGAAACCACTTGTGACCTTGCATGCTCGTTCCAACCTCTCTCGTTCACTTCTGTAACCATGTATTCTTTGCTTGTCCAGCATATCTGCTATTGCCTGTTGTCTTCATAAAGGCAGTCGACTGCCAGGTATTCGCTGCGTTCGAACAAACTATTTGTGAACAGTGACATGTATTCGTACAGGTAAACAACCGTATCAAATGCTAAACAACCACCAATACAAAAACAACTTTTTTCCTTCCAGAATAAGTCGAATGCAACAAATCGCTCACGAAAATTGCAAAGCAGAATCACAAAAGCGTATGTGTTGTGATTCTCTCGCCAGAACACTCGCCAACGCAAAACTTTTAGTCCTTTCCCTGTTCACAACTTTGCCAAATTCTCACCTTTCCTCAGCTCATCATCCAAAACCATACCCTTGACACCACCCCTCCAATCCTTGGTCCAAACCTGATCCTCAACGTCTCTATTCTCAGGCCATGCCCACTTCTTCGCAAACTCCTTCGGTGTATGGCCACTCAAACATTGCACTATTTTGTCACCCACCACGGGCAAGAATTTGTACGCATGCCCGCTTCCTCCGGTGGCCACGAAGAGGTTTTTGTATTGCGGGTGGTAGGACAGTATCCAATCGCCCTTAGGAGTGTCCGTGTACCAGCATATTCTCGTCGAGATGAAAGGACGGGTAGCTAAAGAAGGATATACCGCGGACAGGAAGGAGCGAAGGGCTTTTCTACCCTCCGAAGGGATTTCCAGACCGGGACAGGAGATGTGTGTTTTTGGCAGGGAAACGGAAATCGGTGCTGAGGAAGGGTTTTCCGGGTGGGGGATTGTGGTTGGGTTACAGTAGCCATAACCGTGTCGGGCGATTTTTAGGACGTTGTTGGTTGGTGGTATGATGAAGAGTCCACTGCTTTCGTTCAGCAACGTCGGTCGTGAACCGAGTTCTTTCTGTTCGGCGGGTGTGATGTTGATGTAGGCGATTATTTGGCCTGTTGCGCTTGCTCTGCCACGGAGGTCCAGGAGGGCTGGTGACCATGCTCCTGTCGCTAGAATCACTAAGTCTGCAGTTAAGGTGCCTGCGTTGTCTTCGAGTTCGACGCCTGTCACGGAGGTGGAGTCGAAGAGGAGTCTGCGGACGGATGCGTGGACGAATTGGACGCGGTTTGTGGCTTCAACTTTATGACGCAGGAGTCGCATGCCTTTTTCCGCGTCTGCCCAACCGGAGCGCCAGTTCACGTAGCCGAAATCACCGACTGAGGATCCTCCTTTCTGTGTCGCTGTTGTATGTTTCTTCTCTCCTGAACTCTTTGGGTCCATGAAGATGTTTCTGATATCCTGTGCTGAATCCATGGTCTCGACATCGTTGCCCTCACTCTTCTTGCCGGGTTTCAATCCACAGCGCTCAACATTCTCCATGCTCTTTCTCATGTATTCTCTACCCAACTCGCCATTGCCATCGTCGTTTTCGTCCTTGTTGACGACGACTGCGAGACCGGGTTCGTGATATACGTTTTGGCTGCCCCACCAATCGTTGCGCCAGCGCTCTTGGGCTTCGATGGCCAATTGAGCATAAGGTAGATCTGCATAGTCGGGGCGAACGATACGACTGCTGTCAATGCTGGCGCCGTCGGGAGCCGGGAAGGCGCTGCGGTCTACCAATGTGATTTTTGTGTTCTTGTAGGCCGGGTCTTGGGTTAGACTGTAAGCGGAGCTCAAACCAAAGACACCGGATCCCAAAATCAGGACGGACTTGGGGATGGGATTTGTCATGATTTTCGTAGTAAGGGAATGGGAGACTCGGGAGGGTAGGTGGTTGACGACAGCGGAGAGGGAGGAACGAAGAAACGGGAAGGTCTTGTCCTTGGTGCTGGCAAGGATGAAACCTACAACAAACGTGTATATCTACGAGAGAAATTATTTTTACTTGTGCGGACTGACTCTGTTGATTTCCTTTCGATAACGGAGGTGCTGGTCCTGGCCGCCATTAGCCGTCCTCCGAGCGAGTTCGGCGTGGGGACTCCACGCCGTCTCACGTGTTTTAGTCGTGGTGGCTTGTCATGCTATTGGTCGCTCGGTTTTGACTTGCCTTTCATGAGAAGCATTCAAGACGGTTTCCATGTCTCGTTGATTCGACATCGGAAGCGGAAGAAATTGCTAACATGGATATCAGTTGCTGAACCAGGAGGTCATGGTATGGACATTTCAAGAATAAAGTTAGGCGAATATATGAGAAGGCTGGATACAACAGGCTGGTGATGTTTGAACACAACAAGTGGTGTAAAAGTTTGCGATCCTGTTTCCGGAGAATCAATCGTCCTCGCAAATCTGCGCTGGAAAATTTCTTCACGATCAAGCAGAGGAATTTATAAATCGGATCGCTTCCTAAGAAAGAAAAAAAGAAGAAGGACGGAGATGATGTTGAAGTCAGTAGACAGCGACGATGACAGGGGAGAGAATTGTGAGAGTCGAGTCTGCCATATCGATCATTCAAGTGAATGTCGGAACCTGACTCTTTCTCCAAGTCTCGCTTACTGCTTACCAGCATATCCTCAAGTCTTTGCTCGACCAACAAAATCAACGCAGGACTTCACGTTATCATGTTGTAGCTGTCGGATGGTAGGCTTGAGGAATGTGCACAAAAGACTACACTCTGTGGTCAGACCACGTACAAGCACATACTTGACCGTCTTTCAGCATTCGTCCCTGCTTTGGCGATTGAAGTTGTTCAATCGTGGAAGAAGAAAGGTGTGCGCTGAGAGTATGACACTGCTAGCAACTGTGACTTGGAGCTGAAAGTATACCAGTTGATGCTCAAGATGACCACTGACTACTCCTGCATCTGCGATTGGTTTACAATTGACTCAAGAGTTTTGCTTCTTCGTGTTGAGGCATAGTCGGGTTTGAATCTGACTCAACAATATCCATAGTGGTTGGAGTAATCGATGGTGAAGATAGCCGTTCCCAAAGCGGACACAGTTCGACTCGGCGTTGACGTGAAAACGGCTCCAAACCGTGTTCTGACAAGCGCAGAAGGTGGACTGAGGACCGATGAAGCATGGATAGAAAGACACTGACAGAGTGATTGATGGACGGATAAGCTCAAGCAATCGGCTGTGACCCCGCTCGCCGCGACGATCTGTAGAAGTACATCGTGAAAAAATCGATACTCGGAGTATCCTTCACAACTTGACAAGTACCTATCAGTGAGCGAATGGCAGAGTACTCCGAGTAAGCTACAATAATACGGTCATACCATACTGAGTAGGTGAGTAGAAGAGACAAGGTGTAACAGCAAAACCATCGTGCGTATTGTTAGAACTACGCATTAAGAAGCTGACCCATGGCCTTTAGAGTCTTATGTGATTGCTCGACATAGAAGTCTACCATCCATACTTTCCAGCATCGAGGATGCAACATTCGTACGTATCTCTAAATCGTGACTGGGAGGATCGGCGCGGACCGCACGCCGTCTGTCTGTCAGCCGGGATGTTTCTGAGACAAGGGCAAGGTTAGGCAGTGAATTGACATGTGAGGGAGGCTGCAACCTGCAGATTATTGCAGCTTGATAGTCTGTCAAGGCACTACGCTCATCGTGTATCTTTAAAGCATGCGAGTAAAGCAGGTGTCCAGTAGCGCGAGATGGTTTGTACGACTCAGTAGTACGAGTAAGGGCTTGAAAGAAGCAAACATGTTCAATTGCGGAGAAGGAACTCTGACAAAAGCCATCGCGCCTGGTTGGGGTAGTATTGCCGATTGAAGTAGTCCGCCTGTGGAGTCAACTCTAAAGATGGAGAAATGGTGACAAAAGGCAGAGAACAACAAGCAAAGTCGAGGGGCGTAGCTGAAGCCTGACCGAGACCGCGAACGTCTTGACTCATGAGACGAAGCTGTGGTCGTGCGAATGTGTGGTGCCGGATAGTTCGGGTTGCTGTGTACAGAAAGTGAGATTACTTATCAGACGCGGCCTAGTTGCATGGCATAGGGTATTAAAGAGAGTCTAAATTAAAACATTGCTGTATGGATGGAACGATGATTGAAGGAAACGAGCAGTTATGAGCTGCAAGCTAGACGCGCAATTTTCGAATTATCGATGCTGTATGCAGACGGACGAAACGGTGTTGGGAGCTTGGATTGGAGGACGGAGCTCCAAGCCTCCAAGGTGGAAAGACGCAAATGACTCGACGTCAGACACACGAAAGGTGATGGTCAGGGGTGCCGAGCTTATGCGTGCTTTTTTCTCGAACACCAGGTCTAGAGCCGTGATTGGCTCACAACTAGGCTAAGATAGCTTCCCTGCGACGTAAGGTAAGGTCGATCATTCAAGCTGTTGCATGTTTCGAAATATTCTGGTCGTCCACAAGTTTGGGACAAGGCAGTCAATACGCGTACAAAAAAGTCGGTCAAAGATGAGTTTCAATCGTGGGTCTGAAATAATGAATCGAGAGAGTAATGGACACACTATTTGTTCGCCAACAACGATGGAGCCGTGATGAAACAGCAATAGCTCTGTCTTTGATGACAGAGTGGAGAGGATGGAAGCAAGAATAACGTTCCGCCTTGCGCGTCTAGCGGATACAGAAGGTGCATCCACAAGGCACGAAGGAGGAGGAAGAAGCCCTTGCTCCTGCCTCGTCAATCAGTCAATCAATCGACCAATTCATAGTGGTAGCGCATCCCCTGATTTGAGCACGACATAATTACTGTTCCTCTTTCTCCTCTTTCCTTCCATAACTTGCACAATACAAAGTAGAGTCTGTTGCAACATCTGCAGTGCAACACGATTTATCTTAAGCATCCGCAAAGTTTGCAAGAGCTTATCCAGCGGCACACGACCAATAGTGAGCACACCACCACCCACCCAAAAGCAGCCTTTTTCTCGCGTGGGTCACCCGTTTGCCGCCGACGCCAGGTCCATCGAGCCAGCAGCAGAAGGAAGCAGAAAGGCGGAACGAGCGTCTCTTGAGTCTTGGCCAGAGCATCATCGCGAAGCACTTGTCTGCCTGTGCCAGTCCGAGCTCCCTGAACCCCTAAACCGAGATCGCACAGCCGATTCAACCATCCATCTTCTCTCTCCATCATCACCTCTCCCACCTTACGCCATCATCAATTGCTCTCGCACTGTCGACCATCCTGAGATCCATCCCAAACAGTTCCTCTTCCTTTCACGAGAATAGCATTCTCTCGCGTCGCCTACTTTTCTTTGTGTCTCAGAAACACACTCAACTTTAAGCAAGGCTGAAAGTCCATTCCCCAATCCGCCAATCACCATCGGCTGCCCCAAGCTTCTGGTTGCGAAGCCCAAGAAACAACGCGCCCAAACAATAACGCATCAACACAAATTCGAGAAACACCTCTCCACCTGTTTGCCCATCTTCTCATCACAACATCAACAATAACCTTCCTGTCGCCTTCATCATTATTGTTATTCGCTCGTCTCCGCCATGCCTTATAACACGAGAAGAAAATCCCTCTCCCTTTCCGAACTCGGCATCCAAGTCCCCAAACGCTCCCGAGCTCCCTCACAAGGGCACCCTTCACCGCCAGCAACCGTTGTTTCCGACGATGAGCCCATTTCAAAAAAGCCCAAGCGGTCGCATGATTCTCTGTCGCCCTCTCCGGCACTCATGAGCCCGCCAAAGACAAAGACATTTGCTATTCGCACCGAGCCGCCATCACGACTTGCGGAACATACTCCGCCGCCATCGCCTGGTGCTGCCACGGTGCACAAGATAGACACGGAGGGCATCAACGACGATGTGGTGGTCGCGACCATCAAGCAGTTGGAAAAGACGGGTAACAGGCCGCATCTGGTCAAGGAGCTGGCAGCTGTCTTGTGCCACTGCATCGGCGCGGTGGAAAAGTAAGCCCGCCTCACCTGTCTCGTGATGCAACCAACAGAGAATGCTGACTGACAGCCATAGGTCTGCCAACCCTGCCAACTTGATTTCGTCCCGTCTCACCAGCTACCTCAACCGCTCCTGGCCTACTGTCAGCCCTTGTCCGCTGGCTAAGTACCAGTCGCAAGTCCACCCCCGCCCTCTGTACTATTTCTTGACCACCCAACCCCATCAACCTATTCCTGAGCTTTCGCAATCTGCCGACATATCCGCCGCCCGTCGCATCATCACCCCTGCCTTGTCTTCGGCCGCCGACGATGAGGATGAAAAGTACAGCAGGTCGCGTGTCTCGCTTTCTCCCGAAGTCGATCTCTCCAGCCCCGAACTCGATGAACCACCTCATGGCGACATTGGCTCTTCCTTCCATCCCCGTCACTCGCTCTCTCGCGATCACCCTCCCACTTCGTCCAACCTCGCCCATAACCGCCGTGCCGACAGCCCTCCTCTCGAGCGTGAAGAGCGTGACTTCAAGCAGACGGCCAACGCTTTGCAAGAGTTACGTCGCACTAGCCAGGAGTCCATCTCAAGACCTATTAAGTCTGAAGATTCCGAGACGGTCGCTATTTCTGTCGAGACCGAGGAAGCTGACACGTCGCTCTTTGAGGAACATGACCATCTCTCGTCATCGGTCAGCACCTTGTACGACCTCAGCAGCCCGCTGATACAGCCCGTACACGGTGTCTACGATCTCAAGACCGGCCAGGACTGGCAGGGTGCCAAAAGAGATTCCATGGATGCAATGTCTCTCGATCTTGAAAAAGATATGGACGCCATGGATTTCTGGAGCGATTTCAGAAGCCCTGAGAACATTGAGCTCGACGAGCTGGAATGCTTGTTCGATGCTTATTAGGCACCCTCTCCAATCCGTTGCGCAATCTTGAAACTCGCTTTCTACTTCCACACCTGAAACACTCCTCCCTCATCTTTTCAGCACGTTGCATCTTCTCCCCCAGGGGGCATCCATCCCAAAAAAAAAAAAAAAGAGAGATCTGTTGGCCATATTTTTTCGAGCCTTCGATTTGCTTTGTCCGAAGGCTATCTGAAGCCTCTCCATTTTCTCACGGCTGTTTCAAGAAAAATGATGATTCCGCGCATCCCGCACGAAAAAAGCATTCCCAAACTTGAAGGGGCTCACGCTTCTTTGACGCACACCTTTGTATTACTAGACACGACCCTTCTTCCGACCTTATTCATCCTCTTTTTTTTTGAAGAGAGAAAACACTTCTTCTGTGTATATATAAACCCTACCCGCCACCCAGACAGACATTTATTTAACGACATGAAAAGAAAAAAGAATACATTATGAAGACACCTCTTTTGGTACCTCCGACCTGCTTTTGTACGTGTTCGATGGCTTACAATGAAATTTGGTGATGTGAACATGAATGCTCTGTCTCCTTTTCCATCTCAATTTAATGGTAGTAAATCGTGGTAAATTGTTGGTACCGTTGTTGTCAATAATGTGTTTCGAGTAGGACTATAGGCTGGGTGTCCACTGTCCGAGAATGGTCCCTTCGCATGAACAGAAACTTCATAACCTTCCACGAGTTGTCTACGATACGTTGTATATGTGATAACCAAACATATATGGATCCGTCTCGGATAGCTATAGATACTTGATCCATACCATATAACCATAAACTTGATCGCTGAGACGAGTTATACAGTGGCAGGATATGCAACCAGGGTCACATACGCAACCAAACCAACTTGATGAAATCTCGAAGGTCAAGAACGAAAAGAATAGAGGTTTAGTACACCTTAACGGTCTTAATCGACACAGTAATGATTCGTGGGGATCGAGATGTACGATGGATTCTTAACAAACGCGACGGCCCATCATAGCGGTCCATCTATATAGGAGGCTTAAGACTTCGAGGAGGGTCTATCAAGAGCCTGATAATTATCGTAGCTGGACCGTTAACGAAGCCCTATGGTTGGCTTTGTCCTACCTCTATATAGATTGTCTATGTCGATGACCTGTTGCTGAAAGATATCTAGCGAGTTCTGCAAGCTCACCACGTCGTGATGCCTGAGGCTCTTCACATACAAAACCCAAGAAGGCGGGCGGGAAGTCTTGACCGACCCCCCTTTCACGTAGTTCAACCGACCACGCGACAAGCACCACCACGTTTCTTTGTCCCATCACCTACAACCCAATCAACCACGTCAATCCTTTCCCAAAGGAATACAATAATCCGGTACATTCGTTCGGGTAGAAAACCTGGAGAGTCATTTGCAACATTGCCCGCCATTATTCCTTGCGATCTTTTTCTCTTGGGTTCTTCTCCTCTTTGTTCAAATCGATCATTGCGTTAGATGCAAGAATATGACCGAGGCGACGAAACTTCTCGAGTCCGTGAGACTCGATTGATTCGTCGACCTCAGGGTCCCGTTGCTTTTAAGCGACTTATTATATGCTCTGATGGTAAGTTTTCTGGTATTCCTATATTATTTCCTTCGTCACCGAAGCACGAAAAGAACAAGCGTCGAAAAATATGTCCATCATGGCCCACCTGTTAAGAGTCTTAAAAAACTCATTGAACATGGTCTAGAAATGTGTTTTCCCACTTCCACCTCCTCTTGGCCAAAAGAGAGAATTGCATCTTTGTACCAAGAATATTCCGAACTCCCTGGTTGATGAATGACACGCCAGACTAACAACACTTGGAAACAAAACAGGCACGTGGTTGAATTCAGACGGCGGCAATCTAAAAGGCGAATTGACGATACCGAGTAATGTAACGAGGATATCAAGGGCCATCAAACCTCAATCTTCGGATTCTGTGCCGCAGGTTGTTTGGTATCATTCTGGTGTGGGCAGTCAGGGTGGTATTGTGGACAAGATCTATGGTGGTGCTACTGGTGATGGTGAGTCTCTTTTTTTCCATCTTTACCACTGGGATAGCTGTCTTTGCCCTTTTATCTTTCTCAGGTGTCTTTTGCTTGAACGTTCTTTCCCTCGGATATTCTTGCCTTCTAATTTTGGTTTTTGTTTTCCTCGAGTATTATATTCTCCTTCTTTGCTCGAATGTTCTCTTTCTCTCTTCTCTTCTTCAAAATTGTCTGCACTTCTCTGGTCCATAGGGAGAAAGGCCACGAGAGTTCATTATACGAGCTAAGCTGATATCTGTGACTCACATAAAGGTCTGTCCGAAACGGTACGGGAAGGATACAGCTATATTGCTACAAACTGGGAAGCAGGAGACGAAATCTTTCTGTTTGGGTTCAGTCGTGGCGCGTGAGTCCATATCTGCACGTTCCTTCTTACTCTCATTACTTTCGATAAGGGTTGCTGATTCAACATTCTACCAAAGTTTCACCGTAAGAGCCATAGCGGGACTCATAGACATGATCGGAATCTTGACCAGAGATGGTCTGCCATACCTGGCGGAAATCTTCCGAGATGTGAAGAGCCGAAATGATCCAGACTATAGACCCAAGAATCCGAACAAACCGTTCAGGAACAAACCTAGTGCTTCAGATCCCAGATACAAGCATGAACTGTTAAGGAGGGGAATGACGAGGCTAGATGTCTCGATCAAGGTCATTGGCGTCTGGGATACTGTTGGTAAGTTTTTCTTTCTTCTTTGAGCTGATTTGTGTTTGGTGCTTGTAATTCGAGAATCTGGTGCTAATAAGTGAGATTGTGATAGGCTCGTTAGGAACACCGCGAATAGGCTGGCTTGAGAAAGTTGGCCTGCAGTCTTCGGCGAGTAAAAGAATGTCATTTTATGACACAAGACTTGGCGATTGTGTCGAGAATGCTTTTCAAGCGCTTGCCTTGGATGAGCGAAGATCTGCTTTTTCGCCTGCCCTGTGGGAACGCATGCCCGGCAACACTACAGTGAGTTAAGGAGTGTTGTCCTTTCATAAATTGCCAAAGCTGACTACGAATAATAAGGTACTCAGACAAGTCTGGTTCCCAGGTAAGTACACTACCCTCTGTATTTCACCACATCGAAAGTCTACTAAAATTTCCCCCAGGCGTCCATTCCAACATAGGCGGCGGCTACGACGACCAAGAACTAGCAAATCTAACTCTCGCCTGGATGATATCCCAAGTGACACCATTTCTCGACATCGACCTCGATTACGTCCTAGACCAACAAGACCTGACCCTCGACTACTACCACAACACCCATCAAAAACCGCGTCCTTGGTCCTTTGGCAAAATCTACGATTCGATGACTGGCATATACGCTTTGGGAGGTGCCACAAACCGCACACCGGGCAGATATTACGTCGTCGACCCTTCCACCGGACGAGAAACAGATGTCCCTCTACGCGCAACAAACGAGTACATGCATCCCTCCGTACGCACGCGACTGAAGCTGCGAGGGCCGGGTATTAATGACAAAGGCGTTTATGATCCGCCTTCCCTGCGTGAATGGAAATGCATCATTGAGTATGAAGATGAGAAAAGAGGGGCAAGAGGATCTTCAACTCGTCCCGAGGTATTTTGGAGGTTAAAGACTGGTCAGAAAAATGTTAGTACGAGGGAGATTCCGGAGGCGCCGTTATGGCCGCTGGAGAGGGAGTTATTGGAGATGGATCCCGAGACTGAAGAGTTTGTTTTGAGACCGGCGCCGACGGCTAGGGGGAGTGTCAGAAAGACGAGGGAGAGGAGTCGGAATAGAGGGGAGAGTCGGAGACGGAGGTAAAGTGGCTTGAGATGAAGTTGAGGCAGAAAGAGTGATGAACACGGTTATGATGTAGTATGTATACCCCTGAGGAGGAAGATGGTGTTCTTGAGTTATAGTAAACGACTACTTGAGGTCGGATTTGTTCTCAGAATCTTATAAGATGCCAAAAGAAAAAATGGCAAGTAGGTTCAGATTCCTTTCTTAAGACTCTATTCTTGACTTTTCAAAGCCCGAGAGCTTTCGATGAACATTCCGAATGATACCACTCCCTCTCCCTCCTATGTCTGTTGTCCAGTATCTACTATCCTATATCTGAATCTTCGTAATAATATAGATTGCGGGTTCCTCAACAGATTCTCTTAGCTTGTATCTCCCAGTCTCCCTACTCAAAATTGAAAACAAATTTTGAATCACTACAAGTGCATGTTTCTTCCCTTGAGATACCTAGCCTTGATCATTATGCTTAGACACCTCGCTGGTTCCAAATACTCGAAGAGGGCTACGATTTCGGGAAATTCGGGTTCCTTGAGAAGCTGATTTGCGAGCTTGTGCACGTGAACTTCTTCTCTGGTCGGAGCCACGATCGTTGGAAAGTCAGGTGTTGTCGAGGAAACTAGCATGTGAACGTACAAACAATATCTATATATATAGACAAGCATTAAAACTTCCTAACAACTGGTTCTGTGGTGTAGTTGGTTATCACTTCTGTCTAACACACAGGCGGTCCCCGGTTCGAACCCGGGCGGAATCATTTAACTTTTGCGGTCGTCGATTAGACGATATTATTGTTTTTTTTTTGCGCAAGATCTCTGATAGAGGACGAATATCTATGTTGTAGAACGAGAAGGCTGGTTGGGGCTTAAGGTGACTCGTCCCTGTATTATTCAAGCACTCATGGTAGCTCCTTCCTTGTTCGATTGAGACAATGCCAAGAAGCACACGATTCAAGTAAAAAGGCGTGAGCGGGCCGACTGAATCTTGCTATACCGAGCGGAGCGAGAGCAAGGAAAAAAAGTTGGACAATCAATAACTTGACCGCGTGAGCAATTTGAGTTGCTAGATGAGCATCAGACTTTGTCGCAGCTTGCAAAATATCATCTTTCCTAACAGGTGGCATCCTGTATTCATCATTCGCAGGCATCACACAATGAGCGCAACAATCGAGTCGCAACCTGCGACAGACCAGTTGATCGAGCATCGAGGCAAGAAATACGGCACTGTAAAGGAAGGTCTGGCATACATTCTTGTACCACCGAATGCACGCACATCGACAGACCCCAAGGCGGCAAACAACAAGGATACAGAGGGCGACCAACAAGCGCAGAGCGTCTTTTACAACCCCATTCAACAGTTCAATCGCGACCTAAGTGTTCTAGCGATCAAGGCCTTTGGCGAGCATCTCTGTGCGTCTAGGAAACAAATTGCCGAGAAAAAGTACCTGCAGAGTCAGAAGAAGAAGGACAAGAAGAGACAAGCAGAGGAAGGAGAAGGAGATGAAGCTAAGAGGAGGAAAGGTAACGATGGCACTGCTGTCACTGAAGACACGGCTGCGAAGGAAGAGGCTCAACCTTCAACAACAACAACAGCAGGCGACGAGCAAAAAGCAGATGAGGCAGTAGCCGAACGCAAGCCTTACCAGCCCAAGTTCCGCATCCTGGACGCTCTTTCGGCTTCTGGACTTCGAGCCTTACGCTATGCTCAAGAGATACCTTTTGCTACTACAGTTGTCGCCAACGACATGTCTCCCGCAGCTGTCGAGGCCATCCATCTCAACGTCAAGCATAACAAACTGGAATCCAAAATCACCCCATCTACCGGTAACGCCATTGGACATATGTACAACGCCGCCTATTATACACCCTCCGCATCAGATGGTAGCTCTGCCCACACCATGCAAAAGTACGATGTTGTCGATCTTGACCCCTACGGCACGGCCGCACCTTTCCTCGACGCCGCAGTTCAAGCGCTGAACGATGGCGGCTTGCTCTGTGTGACCTGCACCGATGCTGGTGTTTTTGCTTCATGCGGTTACGTGGAAAAGACTTACTCACTCTACGGAGGTCTGCCACTCAAGGGACCCCACTCCCACGAGGCAGGTCTACGCCTTATCCTCAACTCCATTGCCACTTCGGCTGCCAAGTACGGTATTGCAATTGAGCCCCTACTCTCTCTGAGCATTGATTTCTACGCTCGTGTCTTCGTGCGTGTCAAGAAGTCACCCGCGGATGTCAAGTTCCTTGCAGGAAAGCAAATGCTTGTTCATCAGTGTGATGCTGGTTGTGGCAGCTTCCAGATTCAACCTTTGGCTAAGCACACGGCGCAGAAGAACTACACCAACTACAAGCACACCGCATCTTTGAGCACGTCTGAAAGCACTTGCCCTCACTGCGGCTGGAGAACGCATGTGGCTGGTCCTATGTGGGGTGGACCCATGCACAACCCTTACTTCATCCAGCGCATCCTGGACTACCTACCAGATCTCGACAGATCCACCTACGAGACCACAGCTCGTATCGAAGGTATGCTGACATCTGCTTTGGATGAGTTGGATGTCCTAGATTCCAGTCTACAAGAATTCAAGGGCGAGACCGATGCTCCCTTCATTCCTGCAGTTCCTAGCCCGGTAGTTGATTCACACCCATTTTTCTTCATCCCAAGCAACCTCTGCAAAGTCATGCACAGTCAAGCACCTTCAGAAGCTGCTGTCAAAGGTGCTCTGCGTCATGCTGGCTTCATTGCCACTCGTTCGCACACCAAGCCAGGCACCATCAAGACCAACGCCAACTGGGCAGCTATCTGGGAAATCATGAGAGAGTGGACTCGTCAAAGGGCGCCGGTCAAGGAAGGCAAGATCAGCGATAAGATGGCTGGCTACAGAATTCTGCAAAAGCTGAGAAAGGGCGATACTGAGGAGGAAGGTAAGGATGGCGAGCAGACTGACGAGCAAAAGGAGGAGACTGCTCAAAATCAAACGCCTGAAGACATCTTCACTGCGAAGATCAAGTTTGACGAGAGTTTGGGCAGGGAGAAGCATAGCAAGAAGCTCAAGCGTTACCAGTCAAATCCCAGGGCCAATTGGGGCCCCATGAGCCGTGCTAAGGGAGCAGCCTAGTCAACTTCATTAATCAATTCAAGAAACCATCTTGCCTTTCCGCCTATTTTTTTGTGCATACCTTCCCAGTCCCTCGAACCAAGAACAGTAATTAGGCCAATAACGACCACGACATCGTCCGTGAGAGCCACAGAGAAACAAAAAGCAAGATGATGTTCCTGCGAAGGTGAAGGAACCAAAAAGGAAACTCTCCATCGGGGAATCGAACCCCGGTCTCCCGCGCTTGACGAGATGCGACTCTTGACAAGCGGAAATCATGACCACTAGACCAATGAAGATAGAACCAGCTTAGCTGGTATTGGTGCTCAAGCATGATTTTTACAGACACATATACTACATATCTCTGTTGACAGCAAATCTTGTTTCTTCATGGTCCAAGTGATGTCAAGTGGGGAAAATATCCATCTCAGCCGCATGCACTCCGCAAAATAATTTAATGCTTGTCTTCGTTCTCGGCGTCACGAGGTTCCGGAGCGTTTAAACGACATGTCTATCTCTTTACTCTTTCTGCTTATTGATAGAGAAAGTCAAGAGCTCCGTCTCGAGACCATGTTGTCAACAATGCTTGCCGAGATAGCGTGTACCTATACTGTAGTCCACCCATCGCTAACGTCATATTCTATTAACCAATACCAGTCTCATTGAAAGTCCCCTCCATATGGAGGTCCAATTTTCAACTTCGGCCCTTCTACAAACGGTCCATACAAACTTCCGGGAAAAAAAACTTTCGAATCATCTGCCAAAGCTGATGTTACCGTAGTGTGATATCACAGCCCATTTGCATCATGAGAAAGATCTCGCGATGATTCTGCTTGGTAAGATGACATTTCATGTAAGCGAAATCGGACAACTCTCCTTTTATTTTCAATGTTCCTGTTCCTGCTTATACGTTTGTGAGATTCTTTGATCTTGACATCAACGATTCGAAAACATGTCACTAAGTCCGGCGACAAGTGCGAAGGATCATGCGGGGATGAGTGGAGGTAGCTTGTCTGATAGAGATCTTGAATCTGCTGGGAACTCCACCGAGGTCGAGAAGAAGGAAGCAACTGGAGATGTGCCTTCGAATGAGAATGGTCCTATTGAAGTTGTTGATTGGGATGGGCCTGAGGATCCTGAAAACCCTTTCAACTGGTCAATATCAAGAAAATGGGTATTGACCATAACTACCTGCTTTATCTCAATGTATGCCAACCCCCATTTTCACGTTCTATCATTCATCGGCTGATTAGAAAACACCAAAAGCTTGACGGGTCTTCCTGCTGGAGCGTACTCGGCTGCCAACGACCAGATGAGTGAACTATGGAACGTATCAAACGACGGATTCCCATATCTGGCTTTTGCCACGGCTTCCTGGAACATGGGCGCGGCTCTGTTTCCTTTGGTCTTTGTACCTCTTACGGAGAATCTGGGACGAATGCCGGGATACTTTGCCTCTTATGTCCTGTTCATCATCTGGCTGTTCCCCTCGGCTTGGGCACCAAATTTTGCTACCATCCTCGTTACACGATTCTTCGGTGGCGGTGCTTCTTCCGTCAGTATCAACTTGGTTGGTGGTAGTATCACAGATGTCTTTAGGACGGAGAAGGAGAGAAGTGTTCCACTTTCTATATTTGGCACGACTTCTGTTGTCGGAATTGCACTCGGACCATTTATCGGAGGTGCTATTCAGCGAAACCTGAACTGGAGATGGATCTACTGGATTCAGATCATCTTCGATGTACGACTTCTGCATCACTAGAGTTGTTGCTTTCAGAACTGACATCAAGCAGGCCGGCTGTCTTCCCATCTTCTGGTTCCTTCTGAAGGAAACACGAGGAGATGTCATTTTAGCGAATCGAGCGAAGAAATTGCGCAAGGAAGGTCGCAATGCTTACGCCAAGTCCGAGATCAACAAGGACAGTGTCGTGGAGATGCTCAAGGTTTCTTTCAAGCGACCGACGAAGATGTTGTTGACCGAGTATACTGTAGCATCCTTCACGCTTTGGGTCAGCTTTGCATGGGTACTGTAATCTCGGGTCTTAAATTGGGAGAACGTGAACGCTGACATCTCAACAGGGTCTTCTCTTCCTCTTCCAATCGAGTATCACTCAGACATTCCAGGCGAACTACGGCTTCTCCGTCTTCCAAACGAGTCTGATCCAGCTGTCAATCTCAGCGGGAGCTGTTATTGCCACCATAATCAACCCTATCCAGGACAAAATGTACCTGAATTCTGCAAAGAGAAACAAGGAGAATCCAGGAAAGCCCATCCCGGAAGCTCGTCTATACTTTTCCATTCCAGGTTCTCTTATCTTCACTGCGGGACTCTTTGTCTACGGCTGGACGTCTTACTCGTTTGTCCATTGGATGGGACCAACCGTTGGCATTTGCATGGTCGGTGTAGGAATCTACTCAATCTACATGGCCGTTGTCGTAAGTCTTTCTGTGCATTATTCAGAGATATCCAGCGATCTTGGATGACTAACTCGCTCATCTACAGAACTACTTCGCAGACGCATACACAAAATACTCGGCCTCGGCTTTATCAGCAGCGTCCTTTGGCAGAAACACATTCGGTGCTTTCTTACCCCTAGCATCACCGGCTTTGTACACAAACCTAGGTTTCAGATGGGCAAGTTCACTGCTAGGTTTTGTGGCATTGGTACTCACATTAGCACCTGTGTTGCTTCTTCTCAAGGGCAAAGAGATTCGTGCCAGAAGTCCTTTCATGTCTGAATCTGCATATGATGACGAAGAGGCCGAGGAAAGGAAACAAGGCTCGATTGCGAAGCACGCAGGAAGAGCAGGTGGAAATCCTGGTCCACACGGACAAGCTGTGCCTGCTACCACTTGATTGTTGCAGCTCCTTCAGATTGAGTTCGTTTTCAAAAAGTCGAGAATAGCTTTGGTATCGTCTTCTTCGTCATCGAGAGCGATTGAAGGTCCAAGTCGTTTATAGAAAGGTCTTTCAAAGCATTCAGGCCAGTATCCGGCATATTCCCAATCTATGATCGCCTTGATTTGTAGGGTATCAGGGCAAACGATGACATTTCGGTTGCGAAACATCATTGTGGCAGAAAACATAACTGTCCAATTGTGATGGCTTGATAGTCCACTTATCCACTGAAGTCTCCTCTTGGACGCGACATGGAGGTACGATGAATCCAGAAGGCCCTCCAACATTCCTTGACCGTAATTTGTGGAGTTGTTGCAAGTATTGTTCAAGCTGTCTTTGAATAACCAGTTTCTCGTCTTCGAGCTCATTCATACCCTTGCCTTCAATGTACTCCACGATCAGGTAAATAGCTCCATCGTCCTCAAAGTAAGCGTAGAGCTTAGGCACCGGAACAGTAGTATTTTGTGGAACGAACTCGAGCGCAGCAGCTTCATTCAACAATCTCTCTTTTGCGAGTTGAGGAACGATAAGCTCGCCAGCAAAATTCTTTTGCCATTCTCTTGGTCGCAGACTTCTTTTCACAAAGGTGTTGGTGGTTTCGATGTGATAATATTTCCGTTCATGTGTTACCATGAAACAATGTTCTTCTTTTTGATCGTTTAGTTGCTTGTTAGCGGGCATTTAACAGTTGTTCTTTTGACCGTTTGGGACAGAGAAGAGGAAGATAATTTAGTCACAGTGATGATGAAGAATGATATGACTGCGACTGTTGTTGTTTATACGTTGTATATGCATGCGGTCGATAGTGTATGCAAGGTACCGACCAATCATTTTCGATCAGGACGACTACCTGTTGACGCATAATGATCGGAGAGATTTTGAGGCCGGTTAAACTGGTAAGAATACATTCAGATAATATTGCCAGAATATATTGAGTCTGATGCCGGAATAGCAAGCATATTCCACGGTAGATTGAGGCTGAAAAACCTCCTGTATGCAAAAAGGGAGGGAGGACTGAGCTCTTCAACTTCCGGAACTTCCGGAGCTTGCCTGTAAGGGAATCCCTGCATGCGACTACTACTTCTAGCAAGAACAACCTTCTAGACTTCTTCAACCTGTATGCAACAGCATCCCTCTTGCGCAATCTTCATACCCACCATTGAGAATGAAGATAGGTGATGTTAGCGATGTTGTGGTCATCTTCTTGTGATAAGAAGAAGAAATCAACGTGGAGATGGCTCCGCCCAGAACCGCGAAAGAATAACGAATCGACGTCACCGAGCCCCGTTTTCGGTTTCGAGCTAGAAGCAACAATCTCGCGAGTTTAACCCTATCTTCTGGTAGTTCGTAGATGCAGGCACGGCAGCAAGAGCATGACCGTTGAATCTAGTAAAGCATCCGTTGGCCTCGTTCGTCATGGCTTTCAACCTTCCACGGAGTGTTTTTGTTTCAACAAATGTTCGTTGGTCGTGTGTTCCGCATATGCAGTTACATGCCCTGACGAACTTCTGTTACAACCACGCACATGCAAGCAAATCGATGCGCCAATCCATGATGCAGTCTTGAGATTCCTGGAGCCTCCGCGTCGTCGTCGAGCGACTACCTTGATGGACAATGTTAACCTCTACCAGCCTTGCCCAAGTGGGTATCTTGGAGCTTTTGCGACATGACGACCGACCTACCTTTGTTCTTGGACAGTCGACTTCTGGAGTACAAGACATTGTCTACCAAAATGCTGCTCTCGACAACTTCTTAGGGACCTGTGCGGATACAGCTGCCTTCTTTAATTGGACAAGGGGATTAGGGGTCGATGGTAAAGAGCAGGAATGGACATTTGCTGGGACACCATGGAGGAGCACATTAGTCGCAGGATCATGGCTCGTGGTATATTGTGCTCATGTAGAGCACAGCCACCAAAAGAGTCCTCTACAGTTTCAACATACAAAACCTGCGAAGAAGCCGCCAACATGGGACCTGCTTACACTGGAGCCACATGAAGTACCAGTGATGATGGACTGGACTCGATTCGATGTACTAAATCTTCCCTCTCACATGCAGCTCATCAGGGATCACGACTGGGCTTCGACTTCTCTTGGACCCATCAAGGACTGGCCGGATCGATTGAGTTCCCTGGTCGTCAGTATCTGTACCAATCCGGATCCTCGTATCATTGTCTGGGGTGAAGAACTGAGTAAGTAAAAATTCATGCGCAGATCGTAAGCCGCCTCTGAAGCCCCAAAACTCGTCAGCGTTTGAGCTCAAGGCGGATTCCGTATACCATAGTGTCAATGACTATGGGGATGGTACTTCCATGTCTGATGTCCTAGATCAAGACGGATCAGAAAAGGAGGTAGTTCGCCCCAAGCTCATTGCTCCAGGCTGCAGCACTAGATGCTTTGCCAGTCCTAGTGATCATGCGAGGCGAACTCTTAGTTAGGGATGAAACAAACAAAAATGTCTGATGCTAACTTTGATGTCTCCAAGTTATGATTTACAACGAGGCTTGCGCAAACAGAATAGGCGAAAAACACCCTTATGCCATGGGTAAAGGTGCAAAAGAAGCTTACTCTGAGATCTGGCCCGAAACTCTGGATTTATTGAAGCCAGCTCTTGTCCACGGAAAAGCCGTCAAGAAGACACAACAGCTTTCGTTCCAAGAGAGAAATCACATGTTGGAGGAAACATATTGGTAAGCATCTGCCGTGAGTATCAAAACTATACTTGGACGATCGTCTAAACTACTCTAGGAACGTGGTTATGTTTCCAATCATAGGATCTGAGGGTCATGCCATTGGTGCAATTGACTCTTTGACTGAACTGACAGAGTCCGTCATATCACAAAGAAGGCGAGAAGTCGTGGATAAACTCAACGAGACAGTCGCTACGAGTGCGACCGTCTCAGACATCTGGTATCGCTGCTTGAAAAGTCTTGAACAACACCCTGAAGACGTTCCGTTCGCACTGATATATTGCAATGATGATGATGATAGTTCTGCGACTTCGAACTCCTGGTCCTCAGCTTCCAGAAAATACCACCTCCAAGGCACTCTAGGGATTGATGCAGACAACACCGCTGTACCGAAAACCTTTGACCTGTCCGATTCGAGATCAATCTATGGTTTGGCTCGCGCATGTAAAGAATCATCGGCCACTCGAGACACTGTCGTACTACATCGCCGTGGTAATACCCTTCCTCCTGAACTGGCCTGTAGCATAGAAGGTCGTGGTTGGGGTGATCCTATCGAAACAGTATGCGTTATGCCTGTCTCTCTAGGCTCTTATGGTGCTGTGGCTTTCTTGGCTATTGGTCTCAACCCGCGGAGACCTTTCAATGCAGAATCGCTCAAATTCGCTCACAACATGCGTGATGTGCTGGCAAAGGCGAGCTCTGCGCTCAGTCAGCAGAAGTTTGAAGAAATCCACGACTCTCTTTCCAATCAACTTAGAATCAGCACTTTACGAGCATCCAGGAATGAGGACAAATTCACAAGGATGGCAGAATCTGCGCCAGTGGGCATCTGTACATTCAGACCTGACGGCAAGCCCCTCTACGTCAACGACAGATATCTGGAGCTCGTTGGCGTTGATAGAGAATACGACTGGAGGAAACTGTGGGACACGGAGGCCTCTTGGTGGAAGGAGATTAATCCAGCCGACCTCGAAGCAATTACATCTGCATGGGAATCGCTTGTCAGTGGAGCAAAACCGTCAGTGAACGTTGAATATCGACTAAACAAGCCATGGAACTCAACCGACAGAGCGACGGGAAGCGTGCTGACCGGTGAGACTTGGCTGATGAACAATGCACAAGCCGAACTGGACGAGAGCGGGAATGTCCTGTATATTCATGCGTGGCTTTCTGATACCTCACATCGGCACTATACGGAATCTCTTATGGCCCAACGACTGCAGGAAGCATTGGAAACCAAACGAGCATCGGAAAACTTCATTGATATGATTTCGCATGAGCTCCGAAATCCACTTTCTGCCATCTTGCAATCAGCAGATGGAATCCAGCAGATATTGGAAGAGGCCGGCAGCAGTGGTCAAGTTGTCGATGGAGTTCTTGACTCCGTCCAGACTATCGTCCTTTGTGCACAACATCAAAAGTGCATTGTGGATGATATCCTGTGTCTGAGTAAACTCGATTCACAACTACTGATTCTATCACCTGAGAAGGTGCACCCACCTCAGCTAATTCAGCGTGTGCTCAAGATGTACGATGCCGAGCTACAGAGATCTTCCATTTCTGCCAAGTTACAGATCGAGCAGAGTTACTACGACAATCTGACCGCACACGATACTGTCATGCTAGATCCCAGCCGCTTGTTACAAGTCATCATCAATTTGATGACCAACGCCATCAAGTTTACTCAGTACTCCGAGGAGAAACGACTGGTTGTCAGCCTCGGTGCATCATTCGATAGACCTACGGGTGCTCACCACAAGCTCAAATACATTCAGCCTCGCGCACGACGTGAGCGCGCAGCATCGCTGTCTTCGGATTGGGGTCAGGGCAAGGATGTTTGGCTACAATTTGCTGTGCAAGACACTGGCCGTGGACTTGGAGAAGACGAGATCAGTCTTCTTTTCCAACGATTTTCACAAGCAAGTCCGAAAACCTACAAGCAGTACGGTGGATCAGGCTTGGTAAGTGTGTGCCTAATTGAAGAAGAGCCTAGTTAACATGTCATTCAGGGCCTTTTCATCTCTCGCGAACTGACAGAACTGCACGGCGGACAGATCGGCGTCAGTAGTGCAGGCATGGGCAAAGGTAGCACATTCGCTTTTTACGTCAGAGCCAGACAATGCAACCGCAAAGGATCCTTGATACCGGAATCTCCAATCACACAACAACATGTTTGGGCGACCCAGATGCCGGGAGCAGCGTCCGCGTTACCCAAAGCCAAAGTCTTGAGTGGACCAGTGCCAGAGTCTCCGGCTAGTTCGTCGCCACCACGACCGGCTGCCAAACCCGCATTACCGAGACAGCTCTCGATCGGGCACCCGCATCTGCATGTATTGGTTGTAGAAGACAACCTTATCAACCAAAAAGTAATGGCTCAACAACTCCGTCGGCAAAACTGTACTGTCCACATTGCCAACCACGGTGTCGAATGCCTCGACTTCCTCGCAACAACAATGTTCAACTCTTATCCGTCTTCCATACCCCTTGATGTCGTTTTAATGGACCTGGAGATGCCGGTCATGGGGGGTTTAGAATGCACGAAAGAGATCCGTCGCCGACAAGGAAACGGAGAATTCGGAGCCCATGTACCTGTCATAGCTGTTACAGCTAATGCTAGGGGCGAACAGATTACCAAGGCGCAAGAGGTCGGCGTTGACGAGGTTGTCACCAAACCTTGTCGGATCGGGGAATTGGTGGGGGTAATGAGGGCGTTGGTTGATAAGGTGGGAAATAGAGGGGAGGAGTTGACTGGGGACGGTGTTGATGGAATTGATGGGAAGGCTCGAAAAGAGAGTTAGAAGGGAGTGTTGGAAAGCGAATGGTGTTAGGGGGTTTCAGGAAAGTATACATTCACGAGTTGTAAGACATTCTTGTAGGTCATACCAAAAGCATCTGGGGCCCAAGCAGTCAACGCAACGTGAATCAAATCTCTCCCTACAACAACTCAGACAAGATAATCAAGGAAATGAGAAATGCAACTAAACAAGAGAAACTGAACATTATAAACGTTTCAGCCTCTGATCAAGAACGATGTCGAAGACCATACGGGGGTACCTTCATCGTTACCTCGACTACATCTCTCCACAAGGCTTGGAGATTCACAGCGATGTCTACGTGAAGGGATTCAATAACTACTACTTCAGTCATAGCTCTCTCTGGAGCCTCGGACAGAAAGATTGTAAGGACAGGGACCTGCCGTAAATCAGGGATATGTTAAATTATATCTCCTGGTCTGGGAACTAATCCAACGAGGGAATTGTCTCCTAGGTCTGTGTACTTGTGGTGGGTCAAAAGTTGTTTTCGTTTCTGGGCAGGGAGGATGGGAGATACAGGCTAAGAGGATTTGTTAAGGGACCTTAGGGAAACCGAGGATCCGATAGCCAACTCCGAGCACCATCGATGGCACGAGGATCTCGCGAGAAGAGTCTCTGGCAGAACGAAGCGGACTCTAGCGGGTAAACAAATTCCTCATACGAGTTGTGTCACGACGAGGTCGATGAGCGAGCCCGAACCAGAGCTATGCAAGCGCCTCATCGTCAGCCACGCTGGATGGATGCCGTCTAATGACACAGTTTAATAAGTCATTCCCGACGACGTGCTCCTCTGCCGGTACTGCAACTTACCGATGCTATAGGCTTCTCTGGCATGCATGGTTCCCCAGTGTGCGAGCATCTGTGACTCTTGACGGTACGTCTTGGGACAAGGGTTCGAGCTGCTAGTACGTCTGCCCGCAGAAGGGGCGCCAGCGAGATGCTTGTAGAGCATTCGCTCAGTTGGGAACGACCATCTGCATGGATGGCAGTGGTAGTGCATTTCGCCGATACCGTAAGCCTCTCTGGCATGCGTGGTTCCCCAGTGCGCAAGCGTCTGCGACTCTTGACGGTACGTCTTGGGACAAGGCGTCGAGCTGTTAGAGCCTGGGCAACTGGTGATGACGGCGTCCTCGAGGAGGGCCCTGCCCATGGTACAGGCTGACTTGCCATTCTTGCCGTAGTGATGCATGTAGAGGCTGTACTGATCTGGCCCGGCGAATTCGCAGCCAAACTCACAACACACGGATTCGACATCGCCGTGGTCATCCTGATCGTGACCGTGGTCAACGTACAGGTTCATGCCATGGATGTTGATGGCGTGTTGACGGACATCGGTTTCTGTGTTGTTCGGTGCAAAATCCTTGTTACATTCCCCGTAGGGGCAGACGAACATTGCTCTAGCTTTGTCATCGTCTTCCACGAAATCGTCTGCTGCCTTGAGGTCCCGAGGCCAGAGACGAGCAATTTCGATTTCATTGCCACTCTACGGAGTCTTCGCAGTCTTCGTCGTCAACACCCTCTTGGTTGGTTGGTGTCTTGTTCTTGCTGGTATTGACCCTGGTCGACGTCGAGACTGTCATCAGGATTTTCATCCTGAATCAGGTCGTCGTCAGGAAATCCTTGCCAGTCAGGAGAGGATGAATGGTCGTACCCGGCCTGTGGTACATTTTCTATCTTCCTAGAAATTGATGATTCTTGATCCACCTGTGTACGAGAACCGTAGAGGAAAGGATGCAAAAGGAATGGAGAAATCAAGGACAAAGGTAGCAAGACTGGAAGATATCAAAAGCAAGATTGATCATCTAATATTGATGTCACTGAGAAAGGAATATTTTGGAAAGTATTGATTGAACTTGGAAATACTTTTTTCTTTTCGCGATTCCATTATTAGATAGATGATATAGATGAATGAAAGTGGATATCCAACAACAGAGACATTAGACAATAAATAAACGAGTGTGTGGTGTGTTGGGCAAGCACATCTGTGGCTCCCGTGATGAGTGACATCTCCTGTTTCCCTTAGGCGCTAAAAAACACAAAAAGCAAGCAAAACATCAAAAGCAAACGATCGAGAAGACAAGCCAGAGCTGTTTAGCAGTAGCACTTGTCAACGTTCTGGCTAGCAACACCGGCACTGACCAAGCTCTGGTAGCTGGAGTAATCGGCAATGCTGCCCTCACCCTGAACGCTGTCGTTGCAAGCAACCTTTGCGTGGGCGAAGCAGCCACCAGAAAGGTTCTTCTGGTAAGCGTACTTCTGGGTGTTGTAGACGGTGTGACGGCCAGCAAGGGTATTGCCCTCGTGTCCCTGAATGCCGTAAGAACCAACAAAGACGGGGAACTTGCCGGAACCCTTGAGGATGGAGGTTTGTTGGCAAACGCTGGGAGCGATGAGACCGGCACCGAAGGAAGCGGCTCCTGAAGCAGAAGCACCGGCGGAAGCACCGGCGGAAGCACCAGCAGAGAAAGAGACGTGAGAGTCAATGACCAGGTTCGCGTTGCCGGAGAAGTAAGGAGACCAGAAGTCGTGGCCGAGGAAACCGTCTTGGAGCATGCAGGGAATACGAGCGTCAACCTTGCCAATCTTGGCGAGGACACCCTGGAAGTAAGTATTGATCCAAGCGGTAGCGGAAAGAGAGAGACCGTTGGTGGTTGCGAAAGCGGCAGTGTTGTCGCAAGGCTCGTTGATGGGGGAGACAGTGAAAGCGTTCATGTGACCAGAAGCAGAGATAAAGGCGAGGATGGCGTCGATAGCTTGGAAGGAAAGATCGAGGTTGGCAGCACTGTTGAACCAGCCGGTTGCGCCAATCTTCTCGCCAGTTGCGAGACCGTTGACACCGCCGGGAAGACTGTCAAGACCGATGACAACGTGCATACCGTGTTTGGAAATGGCGTGGTCGCAGATTTTCTTGAGGTGAGCTTGCTGTTGACCGTGGTACAGACCAGAGCCTCCGACGGAGATCCAGGCAGCGTAGTGAGTAGGGATTCTAAGGAGGTTGACTCCGGTAGCGGCAAAGGCGTCAATCATATCGGTGGTGATGAATGAGGCGTAACGAGCCTCGAGAACAGAACCGGCGTTGGCACCCAACTTGGTGGTCAAAGTCCACTCGTCGTCGCAGCCTTGACCGTGCTGAGCCCACCAGTCAACATCAATGTTCTTGTCCTGGACGAGCCAGCCGCTGAGGGTGACACCGTTGGCCTTGAAGGACTTCCAGTCGCAGAAAGCACCGCCATTGACACCGGCTTGGAAACCGACGTTGTGAGAGATGGAACCGGAGAGACCGGCATTGGCAGAGACACCGCCTCTGATGCTACCAGCGTTGAAGGGGCACTGCTTGCCACCAAAGTCAAGGGGCTTGCCGTGGATACCAACATCGCCTTGGAAACTGATGCCGAGAGAAGGAGCAATGTGACCAATGTCGAGGTGAGGAAGAGAGACGCCAGCTCCGACAGCTGCGCCTGCTCCTAGGTGGCCGATTCCTGCGCCAGCGCCAGCGGCACTAACAGCGACACCGCCTTTGCCCGAGGCGCCAGCACCGACGCCAGCACCGACGCCAGCACCAATGCCGCCGTGACCACCGACTCCGGCACCGACTCCAGCACCAATGCCGCCGTGGCCACCGACTCCGGCACCGACTCCAGCACCGACACCAGCACCAATGCCGCCGTGACCACCGACTCCGGCACCGACTCCAGCACCAATGCCGCCGTGGCCACCGACTCCGGCACCGACTCCAGCGCCAATACCGCCGTGACCAGCAAGACCAGCGCCTGCCTTGAGGCCTCCACCGATCATTCCACCGATGCCAGCCATAAGACCACCGGCAAGACCGGCACCGGCCTTGAGTCCGGCACCAATTCCAGCACCAACCTTGGCACCGACGCCAGCACCGATGCCAGCGCCGACACCAGCACCAATGCCGCCGTGGCCACCGACTCCGGCACCGACTCCAGCGCCAATACCGCCGTGACCACCAACACCACCAGCGCCAGCGGCACCAACAGCAACACCACCTCCGATGCTACCGTGGCCGCCAGAGCCAGCAGAAAGACCAGCAGATCCTCCTACCGAGCCCGAGCCCGAGGCAGAGTCTTCACAACCACAGTCTTCAGAACCAGAGCTCGAGCCATGGCCATAAGCACCGAAGAGACCGAATGTGGGAGCGGCCTGACTGCCAGCAATCAGGACCGCTGTGGCAAGACCAGCAGAAACACGCATCTTGTTGTTGTGTTGAGGATCGAATTAATAAGAGAAACGAATGTTGATGATGATCAAAATAATGGCAGAAACAAGGAAGCAGAAGAAGTAGAAGAACAAGAACAAACAAGGAAAGCTGGATACTGAGAAGGAAAGAGTAATATTGGGAAGCTCTTGCTAGATATACTTATACTCGTTCTTCCCATCGCTTCCGATTGCTTTGGGGAAGTGATAATTCTGGGTCGCTCCTGCCAATTCTATAATTGGTATGGTCCAGAGCCATCTCGCTTGCTGAATTGGACCTAAGGGAAGCTTGAGCACTGGTCAAATGTGCTGCGGCAAGAGGTAGAGAGTAAACTCTATGGTATCCTAGTGGAGATAGTTGGTATACTGTCTTGTCATGAAACACTTGGCTCCGCGAACGATTGACTATTTTCAATCCATATTTGCGGCTGTGTGGAGGGTCAAGGCCAAAGGGCCCATGCGTTCACGGCACATTGTGCTATAACGGTTTTTCCATCATGGTTGGTAGTGCGTGAGCGGAAAGAAGGAAGATGTCGATGTCTAGATGGTGAGATTGAGATTGCGAAGTTTCAGATAGTTGGAAGAGGTTAAGGTTGATTCTTGGCAAACGGATGATGCTCAAGGGATCCACCGGATGCTCCCGAGCCACCCTCGGGATTTCCAGAGCACCTTCTCTCAGTAAACACAACTGTTATCAAATTGAGTTATACATATTCAGGAGAATCGAAACTACTAGAGGAGGCTCCGTTAGGAGTCCAACATGATAAGGACAAGTTCCATCTCTCTGTACATGAATAGGTCACCTCGTTAACATTCTCTTTGCTGAGAGATTCCCCGTGCCATGGTTCTCTTAGCACCCGGTCGATCAGCTAAACCCGATCACAGTGCGACAGACATCCATTAATAATCTCTCAAGTTTCAGATTGTTCCCAATGAATCAAGCATCAAATCGAACATCACATGTTCTTGGTATCGTAGGTGCAGTAGTATACAGTACATGAAGAAGAAAAAGTCTTGATATCGCATATCTTATGATCGCCAATATAAATCGATCTACTGCCGTGACTTCTCCCCATATGAACTGCACAGCAAGTCGATGTAACTTGATGGAAATGGTCGAATCGACATGACGCTACACGGTATCTCTCTCATCTCACACTCAACTGCCAAGGAAATCCTATAATAGTCCAAAAAATCTAAGCCTCGCTAGCAACCGTGCTAGATCGTGGTGGATGGAATGGAATGGCCCAGTGCTCAATTGTGCTCTCCACAGAAACTTCCGGTTTTTTTGCGAGCGAGAAACCCGCGGCTTCCAAGGCGAGAGCGAGAATGGGAGCTCAGACTATTGATGGTCCCATTGGTGTCAAATTCAACGTTGAGCGGCGGTCAGACTTTTGTGTCCGTTATTTCCACTTTGACAAGCGGAGATTGATGGGTTTGGGTGAATGACTAGTAGCACAAGTCATATGATGGATTTTCTGAGATGAGAATTTGGAAGAGGAGAGTGGGTGGCATCATTGCTTTTGTTGTTCGAGGAGATATCGGTGAAGAACAGAAGATCATGTTGTGCACAAAGTTGTTGTTCGTAGATGTGTGGGTCTTGGTTTCCATGCATATACACTAGCTAGAAAAGACACCATTCAAGTATACAATCGAATATACACAGCTGTTCCATCCTACAAGGAAGGATAAGTTCAAGAGACATAGAACCTTTTCCGCTTAAACTCTAGCCGCTCTTAAGAATCCAACCATACCACCACAGTACTGGGCTAACATCTCCACTCTCTCTTTCTCTTCGCGTACCCTGTCCCTCCACATTCTTACCGCCTCTCTGAGTTCTCCATCCTCGACAACAACATCAGAATGCACCTTCAAGAACACAGCCATCCAAGCCTGTCCCAACTCGAAATCGCGTTTCGAAGCACAGACAGCACAGAGAGCGTTGACGAACGCAACTAACTCATTCACAGCATCAGAATCTTTGTCCAAAGAAGTCACTGGTGAGGATAATGAGCGAATCTCGATATCCGACGCAGCTGGGTTTAGAGTTTTGAAATGTGTGATGAAAGCAGCATAGTCGCCTGTTTCGAATGCCATACGTAAGAGAGAAGTAAACTTCGAAACGGTACTTTGACGGTCCATCTTCATGATACGAGAGCGTTCTTGCTCGATGGTTGCAAGATCCTGTTGTGCAGAGGTATTTGTGAGGGCAGGGTTGGCTTGACGTTCTTGCAATGAGGGGAGGAAGAAAGGTGCTGCTTCTGGCTTCTTGGGTGGGGCGATGGGGGCATTGCGTTGACGGATTATGTCAAGGTGGATGAGGTTTTGCCAGCGAGAACGGGGGACTAGGGATAGGGAGACCAGATCTGAGGAGAGGGCGTCTAGATCGAGATCTGTGTTGTCTTCGGTACTGGAAAGGTAGTCTTCTTCATCTGAAGATTCTTCGGGCGCGGCATTGGCGAGTGTGGCAATGAGGTTTTCGCTGCCTTCGCCGGAGTTTGTGGGAGCTTGGGCTTCTCCTGCGATGATTGTTGCGAGTTCGGTTTCGTTGATGTGGCGGGTGGGGACGTGGGCGAAGAGGGTCTTGTTTGACCAAACATCTACGCCTACATGTTCCGAACTTGCTGTTGCAAGGTATTCGCCTGTTGGTGAGAAAGAGATTGCGTTGCAGGTCGAGGGAAGCTTGAAAACGTCGATTAAATGGCCGGTAGGAAGATCCCAAGCGCAGACGAACGTAGAAGTTGCGCCCATGACCCAGCGACCGTCGTTGGAAAAGCCAAAATCGGCGTATTTGAATGAGGTAGACTGTGCTGAACGAGTCATTCTCAATTCACGGATGAGCTTGTAAGTGGTAACGTCGACGACACGGATACAACCATCACTGCAGGAGAACGCAGCCAGTTCCGAAGAACGGTGCAATCTCATGGCGGTGACTTGTACTGCACCTGACCAATCGAGCTCATGCTTCAGAGCACCACTCTGGAAGTCCCAGAACTTGATCTTACCATCAGCGCCGCAACTGACGACGGTGCGGTTGAGGTTATCAACTGCGACACCGGTAACAGCTGCAGTGTGCTTGCCTTGACCGCGGTAAAACTTCTTCTTGCCAGCGTCGGCGATAGGAGCAACAGCTTCTTCGGCTTTCGCTAGGTCCAGCTGTAATTGTCTTGCTTGGGCAGGAGTAAGTCTAGCTGGATAGCGTTGTCTGTGGATACCAGATTGCAGGTTGTACATGTCGATACCTCCATTAGCGGAACCAACCAGGGTAAAGGTACCGCAAGGTGAGACTGCGACACTCTTGACCTCACCCCCGTCTTGGGTTTCGAAAGCCCATCGACCGGCCTTCTTTCTACCCCAGAACCATGTTCTAGCCTTGTTATCACCTTCGTGTGCTGTTACAACACTCTCCCATCCCGTCATGCCAGTAGCTTCAGTGCTTGTAGCCTTGGTCTTGCCCTTTCCAGATTGCCATATAGGAAATTTTCCAGGCATGGCACCCATACCACCGTCACGGTTGAGGGAGCAAGCAATGGCAGTTATCGGAGGCGCTTTTAATCCTTCAATAGTATCTCTGCCTTCAGAAGCAAGAATACCAGTCTTTCTGGCCTTCTTGGTCACATTGCCTTGAGAAAGCTCTGTGCTTTGACCGTCACGTCGCAAACTCCAACCCCACAAGCTACGATCCCTGGCAGTACTGAGAAGCCATTTCCCGCTAGCATCGGAACCGTCAGAAGCGGCAGGGAGGAAGGCAAGAGTGGTGACGGGAGCACCGTGACCACTCCTTTGGTGCAGAATACGAGGAACAGGTGAGAAGGGAGATTCGTCAAAGATCCAGGTCTTCAAGCTGTTATCAAGACCGCTAGACACCAGAATGCCTTGACCAGAAAGGAACTCGATCTTGCTGCAGCCGCCAGGTGAGCCGGAAGAAGGGGCGGCATGGGCGCCACGGAGAACACCAGCTTTGCGACCACCGTTGTTCAGGTCCCAGATTGTAACATCGCCGCTCTCGTTGGAAGCAGTAGCCATGACACCAGCTTTCTTTCCATCATCTCCAGCACCGAGACCATCAGTACGGAACGAGATGGAAGTGATGGAAGGACCGTTGGTTCCGTGTGCAGTGGCGTTGAAGATCATAATTCTCTTGTCACTTTGGATATCCTGGATGACCAGAGGGCCGGATTCGTAGGCAATGGCCAAAAGCGACAAAGCAGGAGTGGATTGAAGAGCAGTAACAGCACCATAGTCGGCAGCAGGAGCCAGGACAGAGTAGACGAGTTTGCCGCTTGAGACGTTCCAGATTTCGACGGTTCCATCCTGCTTGCCAGCGACAATCTTGTTCAAGAGAGTGGGCATGGTGCTAAGAGCACCGGTAAAGGAAGAAGCGGTTGTGCTCTGCAGAGTTGTGTAGAGCTCGAAGTTGGACGACTTCCAGACGAGAACTTGGTTGTCACAGGCAGCGACAATCCAGGAACCAAAAATACAGAAGGCTTTGATGTTGGAGTCAAGTCTTGTGGGCATTTCCAGCTCAGCAACCTTCTTTCCTCTCTTGAAGATCCAGACACCACGAGCAGCGTCTTGGTCTTGGCCTCCCCAGGCAGCGAATACTAGATCCTTCCATGCTATGCTGGCAGTGATGAACTCGGGAGTCTGAGGACGAGTGATGAAGACGAGGTTGAGGCCACGGCGCAAATCGTATGTTTGAAGACTGCGACCGACGGATGTGCTGAGTTGGAAGGTCGTCTTTCCGAGAGGAATGCTGGTAAAGGGGACCGCGGTGGGAGAAACGAGACCGACAGTCTGTCACAGGCAGTCAGTACGACGCTAGCTGACAAAAGCAGAAGGGGCGTGTGTTGGGGGGTGCATACTCGATACGGCGCAAAAAGTCTTGAAGTGCCAGGCTTCCGTTGCCTCTTAGCCACGACATCATCCCCTACCACTTTCTGTCTCTTGACCACGCGTCCGTCGACGCCGTCGTTCATATCGACTGCAGAAGGCATCCTTGTAGTGTGGGTGGATGTTTCTTGTCTGACTTCCAAAAAGTCGTCCGGCGCATCCTCAAAATCTCGACTTTCGCCGAATAATTCTAGAGACTTGCGCACGGTCCATGCTCCATATCGCCGACTATGTCCGTCTGGCCTAATTATCCAACTGCATACACGGGGGTGTCAAGATTCATAAGGGTTTCTTAGCAAACGCAGAAAATTCAAAGACCATAGAAGATATGTCTACTAAGATGCCGGCCCTATGTAATTCAGCTATATCGGGGCTCTGAACAAAGCCGTCCTAAGTAGTTTCGGTCTTTCTGTATATAGATAAATTGTCTCAATGGCATTGTTGCTCGCCTGTCTTCAATCTGACTGGTTTGCGGAGACCCTCACAAGTCTCGACTCCCCCGTGATGCAATCAATCAATCAATCAATCCACAATCATGGCACTTGAGCTATTATTGTTATGATCAGTATCACCCCTCTCTACTTCACATGCTCGACGAGGGGTCACACGTACAGAGCCATGTCTTCTCTCTCTAATAGCTTCCTGTACATACACTCGCTTCAATAACATTTCATATCCATTCTTCTAATTCCTAGTCACATCAATCACCGCAGTACATACCTAGAATCCTAGCACATTAAATAATATTCAAGCCACTCACGCGACACAAAGATACATGGAGCCTCTGCACCGCACATGGAGCTCAAAGAGCGCTCCAACTCGTTCAAGACGGAGTTCTCACAACTCATATGCATCGCACACTTCATCGTTGGCCTTTGACAGAAAGGCGGCCTACTCAGGCTGTTATTCAGAGCCCGATGCTGCTCGGGTCAGTGAGCCGCCCGTTGCAAGGGCGACGCTATCAAAGCCAAATCCCGTACCAGACTTTGGCCATCATCTTCCACTTTTATTGAACCAGCGTCATCGTCTTCACCTCCAGCGCAGGCCTTCGCAGCTCGCTGAACACGTTTTCCATAACAACAGCAATTACACCATGGCCTCGAACAATCCGTTAGACTCGTCTGCCATTGACGACTCGGCCGATGTGACCCCTACTGCCACCAGGCACAGTGATCCCAACTTGCAAGTGCCCCGCTTGGACAACCAAGACCCTGACAACCGTTCTTCCTTTTCTCTCTATCAACTTGGCTCCGCCCTCTACGATCGCGCGAGGGGTGCTGTTTCAAGTACGCCTGCTAGCTCCGTAGCTGGCAGCGAGACTGATGGTGTGTCATGCCTTTTTATACCCTTTCCTTCACTTTTCCCTCACTTTTCCTTTACTCATCTTCTTGGCCTGATGCTTGTCGTTGCTCGTCATTGCTTATCTCCCAAGACATCTCATTGCTTTTCTTTCCCATCCGTCCCATCCCCAACAATCTCTAACAACCTCTTTTCTTCCAGCTGCTCCACGATCCGAATCCCTATCAATACCCACGAGCAACCCATCGCAGTCATCCTCTGCAATGAATCGCGACAGTACCAACCTCCCTCCCTCATCCTCCGAGCCTCCCTCTACCTCCACGTCACCCCGAGCAAGCATAATCGCCTCCTTCCCTCGTCCGCATCAGCCCCCGCCGTCCTCTTCATCCAATCCCAACTCACGCGCAAACACTATCCGGGGTAGAACCCCCCAGTCTAGAAGAGTGAGCGGCAGCAACGCCACCAGCGCCAGTCCAAGCACTGAGCGAGGAGAAGAGAAGCTAGCCCCCATTGGCAAGATCGGTATCTGCGCTCTAGACAGCAAGGCCAGAAGCAAGCCGAGTCGCAACATCCTCAACAGACTCATCAAGGATGGAGAGTTTGAAGTCATTGTCTTTGGTGACAAGGTCATTCTGGACGAAGATGTCGAGAACTGGCCCATCTGCGACTTTCTCATTTCCTTCTTCTCCGATGGCTTCCCCCTAGACAAGGCAATCGCCTATGCGAAACTGCGGAAACCTTTCTGTGTTAACGACCTGCCCATGCAAACTATCCTCTGGGATCGCCGCATATGTCTACAGATTCTGAACAAGCTGAATGTTCCTACACCACCTCGTGTCGAGGTCAACCGTGACGGTGGCCCTCGGGTTCAGACTGCCGACATTGCTCAACGAGCCTTTGAGAAGACTGGTCTCAAGTTCCCAGTCGCCGATGAGCAGACAGACGCCCAGACACTGCCAGAACCTGTAATCGAGCTGCTTGATGACGGAGATACGATCTCTGTCGACGGCAAGACACTGACCAAGCCGTTTGTAGAGAAGCCTACCAACGGCGAAGATCACAACATCCACATCTACTACCCTAAGAGCCAAGGCGGTGGTGGCAGAAGACTCTTCCGCAAGGTTAACAACAAGAGCTCCGAAAAGGACGCTTCCTTGACCATCCCCAGGTCCATCACCGAACCTGGCAGCAGTTACATCTACGAGCAATTCCTTAAAGTGGAAAATGCTGAAGATGTGAAAGCTTATACTGTTGGTCCCGAATACTGCCATGCCGAGACCAGAAAGTCTCCAGTTGTTGACGGTGTGGTGAAGCGCAACCCTAATGGTAAGGAGGTCCGCTATGTCACCAGCCTCGGCAAGGAAGAGGCTGCCATGGCCGCCAGAATTGCCGAAGGCTTCGGTCAGCGTGTCTGTGGTTTCGACCTCCTCCGTGTTGGTGACAAGAGCTATGTCATTGACGTGAACGGATGGAGTTTCGTAAAAGACAACAACGACTATTACGACAAGGCTGCCAACATCATGAAGAGCATGTTTATCCGTGAAAAGATGAGAGTCGAGAACAGAATGCCGCCGCCAGGATCAGAGGATACCAGTAGTTCCGACAAAGAAGTTGCATCACACCGTAAGAGCATGGTGGGTAGTCACCTCAAATCGGTCCTGCGCTCGCCGAGCGTGTCAAGGCTGCGCGATGCCGTTAAGAAGCCTGGCTCACCCGACATGAATGCGTCCACTGCTCCCATCACCTCACCTCCCAGCTTCGAGCGACTCGCACCACCAAGAACTCCAACTCTGCCTCAAGACACCTCTCTGCCGCCTCCAGCCATCACCGGCGAGGCCGTCGACGACCATCAATACCAAACTCTGGAAGAGCCAATCACCGAAGCAGAAGAATCCACCAAACCTGTTCCAGCTCCCGCTTCCAAGTCTCAATGGAAACTTAAGGGTATGGTTGCTGTTATTCGGCACGCCGATCGTACACCAAAGCAAAAGTTCAAGTTCACCTTCCATACCAAGCCATTTGTTGATCTGCTCAAGGGCCACAAGGAAGAGGTTTTGCTTGTCGGAGAGGCTGCTCTGAAGAGTGTGCAAGAAGCTGTCCAGCAAGCCCTTCAAGAAGGAGAAGAAGATATGACCAAACTTCGTACCCTTTCGAACGCTTTGCAGAAGAAGGGCAGCTGGCCAGGAACCAAGGTCCAGATCAAGCCCATGTTCAGAAAGCCCAAGAAGGAGGAACTGCCTGCTGAGCTTCAGGAGAAGCTGAATGAGGACGAAAATGGCAACGCCAAGTCCAAGGACAAGAAGGAAGGCGAGACTGAAGCATTGTCGGTGAATGGAAAGCCGCAACGTAGCGAATCCGTTTCCGACGTCACCCTTTCCAGAATCTCAGCTGTCGAGAACAACCTGGTCTTAGACAAGCTGCAGTTGATTGTCAAGTGGGGTGGCGAGCCAACTCACTCTGCTCGTTACCAAGCTGCAGACCTTGGAGAGAACATGCGCAACGATCTTCTTCTGATGAATCGCGATGCTTTGAGAGATGTCCGCGTCTTCACTTCTTCCGAACGTCGTGTCACCACCAGTGCGCAAATCTTCACTGCATCCTTCCTTGACCAAAAGGAACTCGCCCCCGACTTCATCTCGGTGCGCAAGGACCTTTTGGACGACTCCAACGCAGCTAAGGACGAGATGGACAAGGTCAAGAAGAAGCTCAAGGGTCTCCTCCGCCAGGGTAAGCAAGCTCCGGAACAGTTTGCCTGGCCAAAGGATGGTACTCCCGAGCCTTATCTGGTCGTACGCAGTGTCGTGGAGCTGATGAAGTTCCATCACCGCGTCATGCGGCACAACTTTACTAGACTTCGTCCCGAAGGTGAAGCACCTCCAGTCAAGAATCCTCCCAGCAACGCATCTTCCACCAGCCTTGATAATACCAAGAGTAGTACTGTAGACAATTCCGTCGACCCCAAGCAGGTTCAGTCGAGATGGTGCTGTGGTGAAGATGCCGCCCTGTTCAAGGAACGATGGGAGAAGCTCTTCAACGAATTCACCGATGCCGAAAAGGTCGATCCTAGTAAGATTAGCGAGCTTTACGACACGATGAAGTTCGATGCTCTGCACAATCGTCAATTCCTCGAATGGGTCTTTACACCTAGTAGCGACATGGTTGATGATGAGGAGGGCCAGCCGAGCACTTTGAAGCGCACAGCCTCTTCCGATCTCAGAGACGAGTATAGCCAAACGCACAATGGCCTCGCCCCAGCCGGTGACCCTGTGCCTACTCTCAAGGATTCACAGTCGTCTGAACAACAAGCAGAGAAGGACAAGCCTGAGGGCAAGGAGAGAACAAACTCTGTAGCACATCGCATGGGTCTTAGAAGACGTTCCAACGACGCATCGACGACCTTCAGAAACGCACAGGCTGCAAACCGGAACTCCGTCAACCCCGAATCATACTTTTCCCTGTTTACCGGCAACAGAGACAGCGCCGCATCCAAAGCCAAAGTCGACGAACGCCTAGAGAAACTCCGCGAACTCTACCGTTTCTCAAAAGTCCTCTGCGATTACATCGGTCCCCAAGAATACGGTATGCTCAACAGCGAAAAGCTAGAAATCGGCCTCTTGACCAGTCTGCCTCTACTCAAAGAAATCGTGTACGATCTCGAAGAAGTGCAAGCCTCCGAAGACGCCAAATCCTTCATTTACTTCACCAAAGAATCGCATATTTACACTTTGCTAAACACGATTCTCGAGGGCGGTGTACAGACCAAGATCGCACGTAACGCTATCCCTGAATTGGACTATCTTTCACAGATCTGTTTCGAGCTCTACGAATCGCAAAACGAAGCCTCGACCGAGAACCCCGGCGCGGGTGGCAGCGAAGGAGGCACTTTCAACTACAGCATCCGCATCACAATCTCGCCCGGCTGCCACGCGTTCGACCCCTTGGACGTGCAGTTGGACAGCAAACATTGCATCGGCTGCACGCCCAGGAGAAGTCTCACCCCGCACGGCGATTGGAAAGAAGTTCTCGAAACGCTGAGGGCGAAGTTCCACACGGTCAAGTTGCCAAAGAGCTTCTTGGCGGTGAATTTGAGTGAGAAGGTGCCGCACGCTTTTGCCAAACCGGGGGAGGACAGCGAGGAGAAAATCAGTGTGAGTGAGGCCAGTCCCATCGCGCCTGCGCATTGAAGGTTGCGATTAGCATCTGAAAATAAGGAAAATGGGACAGTTCTGTTCTGATATTGGGATCAACGGTTATCTTCGTTATTCTGTTTTCAGTCATAAACCGGGGGCTCCTCTTACTGTATCATAACAACACAGATCCTCAAAATGTAGAGTAGCAAAGGATAAGAGAAACTGTTTAGCTATGTCTTCTCTTGTGAATCTCAAATCAGTGTCCCTGATAGCCACAACACTTGAATCCTACGACTTGCAAATTCCGGAAAAACTAACTGTAGAAGAGGCTGCAGAATCCGATAAGAAGTTTGTTCATCTTCTTCAGAGACGTGCAGCAGTAAACATCCGTTTAGAGGATGGACGACAGCCAGGGTCATAGCCGGAACCATCGTACCGATACTCACATCAAATTACCTTCCTTAGAGTCCAAAGGAGCTTGGCCGCAATCGCCATTGGTCATAGTCATCCCAGCACATGAGAAGACTTGACCACGGTCCCATCTCAGCTCCATCTTGATCGGTCAACAATGCCCTTGATTGAAGTTCTGCAAACTCTTTCTGTCGGTCCCTGCTTTCTGATTGTTCCTCTTGCGTATTGCGAAAGATCACACTGTGATTTCCTCGAATTGTGTGACTGAAAGGAACCCAGGCGGACATGGTAGAGTATTGGTGGCGGGATTTGTCATTTTGTACCTGTCTGAGTGTGTGTGTAGCTGCAGGGGCGGGGGTGTCTGACGATGAGACGGGGTCCCTAGGCAACGAAGTAGGTGTTTGCTGCGAGCAGCTAGGATAATCCGGGTCGATTAGACCGACCCCATCCTCATAAGATCCCATTGTCACAGGTGTCGTAGTAAATGATGTTGAGGTTGGAGGATCGCTCCATATCTCCGGAAGTTGTGATTGTGGTGATGAGCTGAATTGGCTCGAGCCTTCTGAACCAACGTCGCGTTTGTAGTGAACTGCGCCGGGATTGTTCGGAGATGACAGTACCTCAGGCTTTACATCCTTGTCGACATGATGAATGCGTCTCGACCGGACAAGTCTAGATTGTGGTTTCTGAGGTTCAGGTCGAAAACGAGAGCCTTGGTAGAACCCAGCGCCAGGTGGTGGATTTTCTGAGGTCAAATTTTCCGCAGTCCAATTAGGGTTTGAAGCATAATCTCTACCCCACCAAGTATTGATAAAAGCAAGAGGAGGTTCTCTGCGTACTCGTTGTGGTGGCGGAATCATGTCGCTGTCCTCTGAATCGTCCTTTTGATCGTATAGCTCGCTTTCGGACACGTCCAGTCCATACGCGTCGGAATCACTCGCAGATACTCTCAGGTCGTTATCAAATGCAGAAATATTGCTCTCAGAAGTGTTCGAGATGTTGTCAAAGATGAACGGCTCGATGGGAGTATTTGCGTGGGTGTACATGGTTTTGTGGTGCGTAAAAAGAGCGGAAGAAGTGGTGTTTGTCACAGGCGTCGGAAGATGTTGTATCTTACGATGCAGACAAAGGCCTTGGGCCTTTGAAAGATATTCATGGCAAGTGAGACCTGTCTAGTTTCAAGATACGTTCTCGGTCAGTGTCTCAGACGGTCATTGTAAGTCTTTGCTGAGTCCGTATTAGAAGGGAATGTTGATTGTGAATCTTATTCACCTTGTGATAGGAGCTGGCGTGTCTCAATCACAGCCTGCATATCATTCACAGTAAGCGGCACTTTCCTCTTGGTAGACCACTTGGCAGTTTCTTGTTGAACGAATCCTTCCATGGAGATCAGAGCCACCACCAAGAAACCCAGCTCTTCTCTCTCAACGTCAAACACTTCCCACCATTCCTCTGCTGGGAGCTTGACCTGTGTCTCTTTGGCTGCGAGATAGATAGCGGCTGTAGCAAGGGATGGAGATTGATGAGTCAGGTAGAGTAGCTGAGGACTGAACAGCGCAGAGTTCAGGTGTGCAAAAGCTTGCTTTGCAAGAAAATGGCCATTTTCAGAAGTCGCGAAGACGTCCAGTGCTTGCAAGTAGTTAATACATATCGCATATGGCAAAGCGACATGAGTCTGATACCCAAGGACGCGGAGCATCTGCGCTTCGGTACGGACGAGCATCAGGCGCCCATCTTGGTAAGAGCCTTCCGAGAGAAAGCAGTCTTCTGGAGCTACTTGACTCGCGGAGTCAAAGTCAAAAGATGGCCTGATCGTGTATAGATATTCCAGTGCTGTCAACAGTTGCCTAGGACTGACTGGATGAGCTGAAGGCTTGGTCACCAGATACAACGAAGCAGCTATGACATGCTGTACATGCGATCAGTCTCATACATATTCGAATACTTAAAGCCGCTTACTTACCTTTGCATCGAATTCGATCAGACTTCCACCTTCAGGACCGACCCAAAATCTAGTGAAGATCACGATAGCCTCTGCGACAAGCTCCTGCGGGAGGCGTAGTAGAACGCCAGCGGCTTGAATCAACCTTGCGCCCTCGAATCGCACAGAATCCTCCAACTCTGCAGGTATACCATCTAGTTGCGAGGCTGAAGTCTGCAATTGGTCTGGTGTTGCCAACGGATTTGCAATATGCGAGAGTCCTACGATTGGAGCCATAGTCGCAGAGTTTTTTATGACCAGTGATCTTGGCAATACGTGAGATTGTTCTGCAGAGTTTCGTACGAATGTTCGTCCCGAGTTAAGAGCTAGTATGTGCAACTAGCAGGACCGATTGGAAAGATTTATTCAACACTCGAGTAGTTCTTGCCAATTACGAGATGAGGTTGAAGTGGTAAGGTGCTGGTGGGGTCGATCTTGCATGCGCCGTTCTTGGCATCGACTCGAACCGCATGTGGTGAAACAAACATCCTGGTCGCTCCACCTCTTGACCTATATTCCCTACAGAAGTACCCGCTATTCACGTTTGATGCTCGTGGCTTTGTGTGATTGTTGCTTATTCTAGCCAACACATTGGCGCATGGCCAGGCGCCATCAGCGATAGGCGAGATGAATAAAGGAGGGAGCATCGTCGAAGCGAGCCATACCTCATTGCCGTCCGTCAACTTAGCCCACCACTCTCTTAGTCCTTACCACCCATCGTAGCTCGCGTCGGTTGTAGTTCTTGCGGTGAAACTGTGGAGCTCTCTATAGCATTGCACTTTAGGATATGCCAACACAAAGATTTCACAAGCTTTGCGCCACAGGAACTGAGAGGTATATATCCATCTCGCCTTCAGCAGGATTTCTTTCTTCGACACGCTCTTCATTCTATTCTGCCTTCTACGCTAGGTCTGTGACCATCCACATTCGTTCGGTTCTTGTGCTGCATACATCTGCCTTCTTCCAACTTTTTGTCCAATTTATCTTCTAATCTTCGCAAAATCCAAGATGAAGTTCACTACCTCAGTCCTCACCATTGCTGGCCTGGCCGCCACTGTCCAGGCTCACGGCTTTATCACCTCTCCTAAAGCTCGTATGCCCGGTGACGCCATGATTTCCGCCTGCGGCGAACAACTATACTACCAGCAACTCTCCGACAACTACGGCAACATCCAGGGCGAGCTCCAAGTCGCCACGACCCAAAAGGATTACAAGCCCTCGGACTGCAAAGTCTGGCTCTGCAAAGGCTACCAATTCGACGACAACAAAGCCAACGTTCAGACATTCACTCCCGGCCAGAAAGTCGACTTCAAGTTTGATGTTCGCGCCCCTCACACCGGTGTCGCCAATGTTTCCATCATCAACACAAAGACCAACAAGGTCATTGGAACTCCTTTGAAGTCGTACGACGTGTTTGCTGCAAACTCTGGAACCATTCCTGCCGAACAAAAGGCTTTCACCATTACGATCCCCAGTAACCTGAACGGACAGTGCGCCAAGGCTGGTGATTGTGTTATTCAGCACTTCTGGGATGCCAGAAGCGTTGATCAGACTTATGAGTCATGTGTCGACTTCACTGTTGGCGCTGCCCGTACTCGCCTCTAAGGCTTGTCCCTGGTGGGATGTCTTGTGTCAAATCTGGGATTGTGTTATCCTTTTTAGATTTCAGAGCTTGTCACTTTGTTGCTGGATCAGAAATGTCAGGGGATAGATGGCAAGTTCATCGTGCTGGTCGTGGTGGACGCTAGAGATTCCTTTTCATCATACAGTTTGCCGCATTATTTACAACCTCTTTCCTTCAGAATCCTATCATTCAAGTGTCCATCGTTCTCTTTCATTTCTTGTATCTCGATCTTTTCAGAAGCTACCGACTCCAAACTCAGTATACCAAAGCCAAGGAACAGTAGTGGCAGCTCAGTACCATAGTTTTGCGAGTGTTGGGATTACTTGAAGGTAGATCTATTCCTCCAAGGAAGGAACTGCTCTTGGAACGATGGGGTAACATGAAACGGTCAGCTAAGCATTACTTGGAAAGCTTGGTAGTCTTATGACTTGATATGCCTTCATATTAATGACAACCATGACACAAGAGTTTGTTTTGTCTTGGATTGGAAGACACCTAGGTCATATCGATTTTTAAGATGTATGGTCTCTAAAGTTACAGTTGACGCAAGGTCTTGTAGGAGAGACTATATGATCCTTCGAGTGTTTCTCGCTTATAGTCTTCAGAAGAACATCCATGACCCCAGCGTTGAGATCATCACACAAAGACCATAAGACGACCTCAGATCGACCTCAGATCGACCTCAGATCGACCTCAGATCGACCTCAGATGCTTATCATTTTGGAGGACCTGATTTTGTCAACATGACCAGTTCTGTTGCTAACCCCGTAAATAGAAGCCTATGAATAAAGGACAGGTTCAGAAACGAGAGTAGATTAAAACATAGAAAATGTATTCTCATTAAACAGTCCGTGTGAAGATTTCTCAAACCTCGTTACTTGACAAGCTCTGGATCTCAACTCTAGATAGCGGTTTCGTGTCAAGTAATGCCTCAAATCTACTTGGTCTCAACGTAGATAGGAGTCTCAGACATCTTCTTGTCAAAGTGGCTCATGTTAGGAGCACCATCAGCAAGACCAAGCTCAGCGTAGATTCTATCCATTCTAGCACGGTCATCGGCAGCGTTACCGGCCTCGTCACCAAAGACCTCGTCCATCTCTTCGAGGGTCAGGTTTCTGGTCTCGGGCACGACGAAGAAGACAAAGGCGGCACCCAGGATGCAGATGATGCCGAAGAAGATGAATGTACCGTAACCCATGTGTTTGATCATGTCGGGGGTGGCTTGGCCGATGGCGAAGTTGTTGAGCCAGTTGGAGGAGGCACCGATTGAGATACCCTTGGAACGGACACCGAGAGGGAAGACTTCTGCGACGACGACCCATGCACCAGGCTGTGGTTGAGTGTTAGCTTCTGTGTGTGGATTGTACTTGTAAAAGCGTGACTTACGCCCCAAGAGTAACCAAAGTTCATTTGGTAGATCCAGACGAAGACGACAGCGACCCAGCCAGCAGCGGCGTGCTGCTTCCAGCTGTCACCGTAGGCACCGTAGAGACCGGCAACAATGAGGTGAGAGATACCCATACCTGGAGATCAAATTAGGCTTTTTTTTTCAGGAGCAAGAGATTTGGGTCAAAGACCACGTACCAAGAGCGCCGGCGATGAGAAGAGGCTTGCGTCCGAGTTGATCAATGAAGAGCACAGCAGGAACGGTGGCGACGAGAAGCAGAATACCACCAACACCACCAGCAAGGAGAGAAGAAGTGTTTCCGGTAAGACCGAGATCCTGGAAAATGAAAGCAGCGTAGTAGAGAATGGCGTTGATTCCAGACCACTGTTGGATAACCATGATCATGACAGCAGTGAAAACTCTCTTGCGAAGAGACTTGTTGGTGAACAAACTGGCATAGTCGTAGAAACCGAGCTTGAAGTTGTCCGAGAAGGAGCCAGATTGGAATTGAGGGAACTTGGCCTGCGATCTCTCGACCTCGAACATGTGTTGAGCCTTGATTTCGAGGTACTCGAGCTGAACAAGCTCGTTGTCGGGTGTTGATCTGCGGATGGAAGCAATAATCTTGATTGCCTCATCTTCTCTGCCGTTTGATACGAGCCAACGGGGACTTTGAGGTAGGAAGAAAATACCGACACCGAGGATGATAGCTGGCAACAACTGGATACAGATGGGGACGAGCCACGCAGCATCTGACTGGGTTGAGCCTGTGCCTCCAATGTAATTGGTTCCGTAACCTGATATGTTGCATCAGTATATGTCCTCACACAGCGTAAAGCAAAAAATAAAAAATAAGACTCACCAATCCAGTAACTGATCATGATACCAGTGCAAATAGCCAACTGTTGCAATGAGACAAGAGAACCACGAATCTCAGCAGGACTGAGCTCAGCGTTGTATCTACGTGCCATGTCAGAACGATGCCTAGCAGCATAGACCAAGATGTTTGGACTTACAGAGGCACGATCATAGAAAGAATACCGACACCGAGACCAGTAACGAATCTTCCACCGTAGATGTCTGAATCCTGATTAGCACTTTCCTGGAGGGTATGTAATTCACAGAGGAGAAACGTACAGTCGACACTCTTTGCGCAAGCTTGAACAATGACACCAATCATGAAGACGACAACACCAATCTGAGTGGCGACCTTACGACCAAATTTGTCTGCATTGTAGCCGTTGATCAAGACACCAACCCAGGCTCCGAGTTCCAGAATGCTGGATATATGTGAGCAATTGGAAAATTGTGATATTGCCAGGACGATGGTAGACTCACGCAGTCATGAAACCTCTAAGAGTCGTGTTCTTGACACTCTCGGGGTGGACGGTCGCTTGGAAGGAGTACATGGTGAGCACCTGTCCGAACATTCCTTGGTTGTCTATCGAACTCCGAGTCAGTCAAAGATCAGGCAGGACAATGAGGCGCTCTCTCTGAGACTTACAGCCATAGACGAAACCTCCGAGCGAGGCAAACACAGCAAGCATCAATACACGAGAGTTCTGAATAAGACCCTTGACACCAGATGGGCCTGCCAACTGGGCACGCTTCTTGGAGAGGGCATCTTGCCCTGCTGGAGCACTACCAGTATGCATCTTGTAAACTCGAGCGGGTTGTGATTGAATCAACTCTGTCAAGAAGTGTTGATCGTGTGGAGAAAACGGATGATCGTCTCTGGAAATGTCGCGGAGCCCCAGGTTATATATGTAGGCCTGTCACTCCTTCCTCCCGGAGGTCGTTGCCAGCACGATTATCAACCAATGCCCATGGGGCTTAGTGGCTCTAGTGCATGGCTAGTAGTATGTATTGGCGGGGTACGATGGAGTGTGTCGATAGTATGGGGTATTTTAGCCGCCGGGTACATGTACCTACATTTATCCCACCACATAGGTCAAGAGTGTAGATCGGACGCAGCGACAGTTTGTTTGCGACTTTTGCTTTCCCAGACATGACTTGCACATGCGCTGAGCATAAGCCATCCAAGCCATCTAAGCAGGCCAAGGCGTACCTAACAGAATAGAGTATCAAGCCACGATTTGTTCGGTGGGAAACCACCACCAATTTGCAAAGGCTTTAGCCGTTAGAATGTCTTTAGCCTAGGAGGATATTAGAGACTCCCCATAAAGTACCAAAAGTACTCCAGAACTTGGGGAGAACCATGGCGTGTAGACCTGCCCATCCGTGCTTACCTACATTCTCTGCCGCGTTTGTCTCGCCATCCACCCCATAAGAGGTCCGAAAGTTGCTTGTTCAGCCGCCTGACCGCTCCCGTTGAACTGGGCCAAAGGATCGTTTTCTCGCGTATTGTTAGTTCCTGAGCCAGCGCGGCAGTTCTCATTTGCTGGGAATACTGATTAGCGCGCTTTGCGCTGGAGAATAAGAAAAACGCCACCAAGTATCAAGAGGCTTGCTTGCGTTTCGGCCCCATGTGGCATGGGCTCCTTGATAATGAGCAATATCAAATATAACATTTGGGACAAGTACAAACGACACTTTCAGGCGATAGCCGATTTCCGAAAAACGATGGACTGCAGGCTGAGACGACGCCGTCATAACTCTCAAGACAAGAACTCCTGTTTGTCTTCTGGATGTGGACATGGCCGATGAATACTTCGAGTAATGTCCTCGAAGTCACCACGCAGGATAGTAGGAAAAGGCACTGCTGAAGACGGCTCTTCTGCCTGGAAGCCTTGATTGTGTATCGAGCGCTTAACTTGTCATCTAGATTTCCTCAGCATGGTCACGATCGTCTCCATCAGATGATCGAGATTTGGGGACATGTGAGCAAATCCTTACAAAAAGAAGTGTGCACTTTTCCATACGGGAAACGAGGACGCATGGATGACTGTACATGTTCAATAAGAATGCGTTTTATCCGCATGCATCCGTTTCGTTGTCGAGTCCGACCACGTCAGGCCCTGCATATGGACAAGGAACCTCCAATCCTAATAACAACATATGTAGATGAGCCTGGCCATTGCTATTAGCACTTTGCCTCCCTGGATGATAGCATCGTCGCGCAAGAACTACTCATCGTTCGGTATCTAGAAGTAATCACCACCCGCTCAGACGTCTCAAGTTCTTTCACACAGCCGTAAAATTGTATGTTCCCCAACCCATGTCACAGATACTACGACCGTCGACCCACTCTCTTGCTGCAATAATATCGTCTGGAAATGGTGATCGCGGCCGTGCGCGAACTTTCATATTCCGGGCACAGGACCTAGAATCTCATCAACCAATTCTCCCACTTTTCTATTCCAGTTCTGGCTCTTGACCATGGCCTTGGTCAATCGCCCAAATTTGTCAAGCATGCCCTCCACTTCATCCTTGGTAAGCTGTGCATCATCCCAACTCGCGTGAATCCGCAAACCGTCCTGTCCCATCGACATGCAGTCCCATAACAGTCCCACGTCTGCTCTGCCCAAGTGCTGTACCCTCCGCATTCGTTGGAATTCAGTCGGTCTGGGCAGCCAGTTGAATTCTTGACGCCGGCGCACCGACTCCATGACTTCAGCATCAGCGGCATTGAGACCCTTAGAAATAGCAGTGAAGGGCGCATGTACATGCTTCGTCAATTCAGCTTGTTCGCGATTGAGTTCCTGTATGACATCGAGAACTGTTTGCGACCTGTCGACACGAACACGTTCAATAGCAACTTGCAATGTGGGACCGTCGACATCGATTGCAGGAGGCAACCGTCGTGTGACCCATTGTGGGGAAAATGGCCAATCCCTGCCTGCTTGATAAGAAGCAAAGAGTGCCTCATCAGCACCAGTCTCGAGCATGTTGACCAGAGCAAGCGCCGCTTTGAGAACCATGGCAGGCTCTAAATTATGGGTCTTCTTGAGCTCACTAAGATCAGGAGTTTCTACCTCCTTTTGAAGCCCCTGAACACCAATGTGTGTCTGCTGTCTGAGACGAGCATCAATCAATGGTTGATCTCGGACAACAGAGTTTTCAGGTCTCCAACCAAAGTGATGTCCCTTAAACCACTCCGCAGCTCTCTGTTTGGGAAACAATGCTTGCGATGAGTTTGCAATGCCTTTGAGACGAGTTATGTGAAAGTCAGTCTCCACGATGGCGGTCAAAGAGGTCGCGTTCGAGTAGAAGAGATCCGCCCATGGCTTAAAAGGCACAAGTGACCTCAATGACTCGACATCACCTGCCAAGATCTTGTCAACATCTTCATAGAAAGGCGTGGTACATAAAGCATCAAAGCATGAATGCTGGCCAAGGAACATGAATGCGACTTCTTGCGTCTCTTCGATTTTGGTCACAAAGAAACGTGCAAGTGGTCCAGGGAAGACGGCAAAATCATGTCTTTCATCGTTCAAAAGCACGGTCTTGATATCCTCAGCAGTCTTGACGGTCTCTTCGAGGACAGTGATTTTGTTCTTGTAAAACTGATCCGTTCCACGTATGACAGCGTAGAGATTTGTCGTATCATCGAACTTGAAACCAATGGTTCGCAGTACGTCATGCATGTCAAGCGCTTTCCTCAAGGCTTGCCGGACTTCCTGAGTATCCTTGGACGACGTGAGGTACACATGTCGGTGGTTGTTTGACTGTTTCCGCAATGAATAACTCCATTTTTTCATCAGGTCCGGCATGGGGAATACGTCTTGAACGTCACTCCAGTCTAAACCCAACGGTTCCAAAGTAGCTCGACATTTCTCCGCGGTAACGCGTGCTCGTTCTTCGGAGCCATGCGCGTGCACCATATCCAGCACGTCCGGAGGCCCTTCCCGCTTGGTGTACAGATCTTCATGACCTAGGGATTCTTTTGCATGTCCAGTTCTTTCTTCGAGTAAGCGTACTTGCTTTTCCACAGTATCATGCTCTAGAATCTCTTCCAGGGTCAACCCCATTCCAGCTCTACGCAGCTGTGAACGAGCACGAGACAGCACCAGACTGTCTGCCAAATCTGTGATCCGTATCTGTGGTGTAATGCTGCTATGACGTAGAACTCTACCCCATAGAGCACATAGTGTCTCTTCCAAGTTTGAGCTGTCGCTATTGTGACTGTCTTCCTGGCTCTCGAAGTACTTTTGAACAACAGGCTGAAGCTCGAGCTTGCGTATCTTGTTAGAAGACGTTTTAGGGTAGTCGTCAAGGCCAAGTTCCTGGAGGCTGACGATTGAATCAGGTGCATATGCTGGGCCCAGTTTCTCGACCACAATTTGCTTGATACTATCAAGTTCTTGCGCAGAGACATCCGGCTTTTTGATGACAGCCACCGGAACCTCGCCCGCAGTGTCGTCTTTTAGACCAACAACAGCACTCTGCAGATGATAAACTCAGCAATAGGTAAAGAACACGACGAACATAGAGACTGACCTGCAGACCAGCGTGCTGACTAAAGACATTTTCGATTGCCGCTGGCGCAATATTATGTCCGCCTCTGATAATCAGCTCTTTGTACCGACCGACAATATAGATATCGCCATCGTGGCCCATGATGGCCTGATCTCCAGTCGGGAAGAATCTGCCGTCCTTATCCTCATAGAAAGGCTGAGCATCAGTACCGATGTATCTTTTGATCAAACCAATGCCACCGACGTGCAATTCTCCTTTCTCGCCACGATTTACAGGTGTTTGTGAACCCGGCTCGCATATTTTCAGCACATGTCCCGGGCACACAAAGCCATTGCCAACTTCAGGACGTTTTGGGTCAGGCACCCGCTCGAAAGGATACTGTAAGGGTGTCCAGAGCTCAGACATGCCAAATCCAGAGTGTGCCTTGTCAGCTTTGAGTGTATCAACGCATGCTTGGCAATGTTGAGAAAGTACGTTTGCTCCTCCTAATTGCACTTTGACCAGACAGGACGTATCTGTGGTAGATAGGTCAGAATGCTCGGTGAGCAGATTCAACATGGCAGGAACGACAGTCATGTGCGTGATCCTTTCTTTCGCAACAGCTTGTAAAATTGCTCCCGCTGTGAATTTAGGTGCTGGATGTACGATTGTTGCACCGCTGGGAACATAAGCTATGGCAAGTAGAAGCCCGATTGCTACAAATAAAGTCAGCATGCTATGACCCATCAAGAGTATGACATTGACTACCATGGAAAAGTGGGCCTTGTCACAATTGTCAGCATTCGCAATCTTTCCCAGACCAAAGCAAAAACTCACTATGAGAAGAAATGACACTTGACTCGAGAATGTTCTCATTACTGCACTTGTTGTAGCAGCACACTGAGATTGTCTTGTTCGTGTGGACACATCCTTTCGGTAGCGAAGTGGTACCACTGGTAAATATGATCAAGATCTCGTCGTCAAGGTGACGTTCAATCCCAGAGAAGTCAAGTTGTTCATGTGCTAGGCCAAATCGAAACAAGTCCTGGAACGATGACCAGCCATGTGGAAGTGATGCTTCCTTGTAGCTTGTGATCAGCTTGAGTAGTGTTGCTTGTGTAAAGTCTGGGACGTTCTCCTCGAGCTTGTTGGCCAGTTCTGAGGTGGTAACAAGAATAATATCGGGTTTTGTGCAACGGAGCATATGCTGCACTTCACTGGTATTGGTGATAGTAGCGGGATCCAGCGATGCAAGTGTACAACCCAACTCCCATGCGGCCCGTACGATTATTTGAAACTCTGAGCCAACTTCGGGGAAGATGGCAATGGTCATTCCAGGACGTATTCCCTTTTGGTATAGACCTGCTGCAAAGGCGTGCGAAACACGCTGAAGTTGACGAAAAGTCCATCGCAGATATTCATTAGAGGCTGCCGTTCCTGGGCCAGGCAGAGAGTAGATATCCGGAGGGTGCTGGAGACAGACCAAGGCAGTAGACTCTGCATAATCTGTTGCGGCTTTGGTGAAAACATCGTGCATGATACTGACTCTAGCATCTCCTCCGACGGTTTTGGCTTCCTGCGTCATGATTGTGGTATTTTGCGTAGAGGTATGTGAGGGGGAGACCATGAGATTTGTGTGGACGAATCTTTAAAGGTATGTATCCAATGCTCTTCAGAGAGCGATAATGGAAAGGGTGATGCAACACGCCTGGTTATTGAAGGGGGATACATGATCAATGCTTGGTGTTGATAGTGGATAATGTGATGTAACTTGTCTGATGTGCGTTTTCCATGTTAGTCTATCAGACCCAACGGCAGTCCACATGGCGTGAACTCTCTTGACTCGGGTTTACTTTTTGAGAGGTGGAATAGGAAAACAACCCTCGCAACCGACATATGTTCCTAGATATACAGGATTTCACTGTAGGTAGTTAGAGATATGTGAGCCCTGTGCAAGTACTTGACGGGAGATGCAGAGTCGTTGATTCTGTAATGTTCTAAACGGACAGATGGTCGATATTTCTGCTTTGTTATGGTGGCATCCTTCCATGTCGTTGGCAACGAGAGAAGTAGTATTGAAGAACTTTCTCACCTGATCGAGATTATACCTTCCAGCCGGAGCGTTCAAAAAACATGGCATCCAGACAAGGAGGCTTAGTCTATTGCACAGCCAATCGATTGAGAGGGTTTGTGTCAACAATCGAAAGTTCTTGTTAATGCTGCAGGCTCGAGCATATCCAGAGGATTGATTGATCCGATACTTCAATACATGAACATACAGATATATTCGAATACTGGGAGCATGAGGGTTACTAAATCAGCACTACCTGGTAGTGTAGGTAGTAGACAAGACTGCATCATATCGTGAAACAACGGCGATTACACGGAGTTAAGGAGCCAAATGAACGGAGCCTCATGAAGAGGTCAAGACAGCTCTATACCATTCGATCATCAAGGTAGAAAATCATGTCACAACAAAGACCGGATCAAGGACACAGTCGGCATGTGTCTACAGACAATAGACGAGGTACGCGATTCCATGGCGACTAGGTAGTTCCTCATGGCAGGTCTGACTCGGCGCAGTGGCTATGCCGCGACGGACAACCCGAGGACCATTAGACATGGAGGCAGAGTAGGTCGTGTCGTTGCTACACATACACAGAAGAAAAGAACTGACAAAAACAAAGTATCGAGCCTGCCACGCAGCCACCAATCATTCCCATCGTACAGACGGGCCCACCAACACCAGCGGTCGAAACATCACTCCCACCTTCACCAACTCACAAGCCCGCAGATGCAGCCTCGACTCCAACATTATTGAACCCAGCAAGCGAGAACATGGTCCCCCGGTCACGGTCAACAAGCCCTTCGCCACGGATGTACCTCGATCTCTCGCCTCTACTTCGACCAGCCTTATACGCTCCCGTACCAACAACCAACATCGCTGGTCCTTTTCTCGCAGCCTCACATGAGCCATCTATCGATACCCCTCTGGAGGACCTTCTGACCCAACGGCGATTCCGACACGCCGCAATCCGGGCAATCAAGCAGCTCACATCGGGCCAGGTTTCTGCCTCAGACCCGCAGCTTATCCTAAGCCTCTTCCATACTCGTCTCGCCAGTTTGGTTCTCTGCTCACAAGCCACCGTCGCCTCCAAAGAAGCAAAAGTCCTCTCGGACCTTCTTGCTCGAGAGAGTCATGCCTATACACGTCCCTCTCGAGATGTGTTCCTCAACCAAGTACCTTGGTCTCTCCGTATCCTTCTGCTTCGCCTTCAAACCCTCGCTACAGCGGACTCTAGAAGAGGTATCATGGGCTTGTACGCTCTGGGATCTGAATGCAGGGCTTTGGCTACCCTGGCCAGGAAGGAAGGCAAGCAAGAATATGTCAAGATCTGGAAGGAAAGGCTACGAGATCTAGGTGTCAGGGTGGCAGGTGAGCTGGTCGAGATGGGCGAAGTGGAGGCTGCGAGGAGACATCTAGCAAATCTTGCCACGGGCGACGACGACGAACAAAGTCAAGCGACCTTGGTGCGGAAAACGCTACTCCACTTGAAGATAGGAGACGTCGAAGCAGCGCGGACTTGCATTTCCGCTTTTCCAGCGACATCACGAGACGCATCTTCAGATCCTGGAACGGAAAAAGCGGTCTTGGAAGCGCTTACCGACCTCGCATCATCAAACTACGCAGACGCTCTTTCACAGCTCCAATCACTCCATTCCGCACAACCGACGAATCCGCTGGTCAGTCATAATCTGGCGATAGCACATCTTTACAATGGTGATGTGACAACGGCGGCACAAATACTGGATGGGCTTGTTGCAGAACAGAATACAGTCTTCCCAGCGTTACTTTTCAACTTGGCCACAGTGTTTGAGTTGAGGACGGAGAAGGCAAGAGAAAGAAAGTTGGAGCTGGTGGACATGGTGGCAGGAATGGAAGATGGGAGAGCGGTGGGCAATTGGGAGAGGCAGGTTGCCGCTTTCAAGTTGGGTTGATGCTGAGACGGTCTGATTCATGACACGAGATCAAGATACTTTTCGATCTCTACGTGAGTAAGATGACATGTACAACGGAATATTCAGATGTTTTCATTCTGAGAATGCACTCTCATGTTCGTAAATTCATGTCGTTGTGGGGGGTATCATAGAGGATTGTTTTGCAAAACAGTCCTTACTCTGTCTCTTTTGAAATTCCACCCAGTTCAGCACCTAAGCCTTGGAGAAAGTCATCGGCCTGCTTCTTGCCTCTTTTCTCCCTGATAGCATTCCTTCTCTTTTCAACCTCTTCCCTCCTGTCTTTCAATCTCTTCTCTCTTTCGGCGCGCACTCTTTCAGTCTCGAGTCTTTGGGCTTCCAAGTTTGAGAATTGCTTCTTCCTCTCTTCGTCGTCCAGACTGAACTGGAAGAAGCCGACACCCTTTTGCCTGATCTCCTTGGTAGAGTCGAAATGCGTGTCCGGTGGTGGAGTGAGTGACTTGTCTCTCTTGGCGGCAAGTTCGGCCATCTGTTGAGCTACAGGTTCATCTAGGTTGAACGCGGCAGTTTGAACAGCATCGCCGACGATCAGATTCGAAGGCATGTTCGGTCGCGATCGCATGTCCGATTCTTGTTGCAGGTTCTGAAGACGTAATTCGCGAGCACGTTGAGCCGCAGTACCAGTCCGCGTACGACCAAACTCGTCTTCCCATTCGACCATCTCTTTGTCGCCATCATCAGAGTCTTGGTCGTCTGAGGAAGAGTCATTCGAGTGATTGTCGTTGGCAGCCCACTTCGAGTCAAAGTCGACAAGGTGCTTCTCATGTGTGTCATCAACATCGCCACGCTTCATGGCAGCATACAGGCGGGCCTTTTCTTCCATCTTCCTCTTGCTGCGATGCCATGTTGAAGAATCTAGAGCTTCGCTAGAGGTACTGTGGGTTTGGGCAAATGCCGGGTTGTCTGGATCCAAGTCTTTGAGAGCGCGCTTCTTGACATTGCGGTTGTGGGCGGCGAAGATGTCTTCTTTCTTGCCAGAGTTACGCGATCTTGAAGCGGACGAGGATTGGGGATTTGCGGCGCCGGCGGAGATGAGGGATGAGAGTTGCGATGTGAAATTCAGAGTGTTGGAGGATGAGATTTCACGGTTCTTTGGTTTCTTGGGGGGACGAGGTTGAGAGTAGAGTTTCGCATCTTTGGCGGATGTATTTCTGTGGTCGCCCATGGTGGATGAGAGGGTTGTTAGAGGAACGACGGTGTGATAGGGAAATAAACACATCTGACGTAGGTTCGATATCGGAGATGTTTTTGGTGTCACCCCGCAGAAGAGAAGAATGCAAAGATCTTAGTTCAATGCTAACAAGTAGCTAGTTGGTAGTGAGCAACGGCCTGTAACTCTCTGTTCTCTTGTCTATCTGTATGATCTTGGAACGACTGCATCTTTCGCGAGAGCCCGACGTTGAATACTTGACTCCTCCGCTATCAGAAATGCCTACTCCTCGTCAGGTCTATGTTGCCGTCATTGGTATGCCTTTCTCTTCTGTCTTGTCTTCAACAGCTACTGCCCCTCCATGCCTTTCTTCTGCCCTGCCCTGCCCCACTCCGCCTTGTGTCCTTGTCTCATCCGTTACATCTTGCATCTCCCATTCTTGCGCACAATCCAATTGCCAATTCAATGCCGGTCGCTGACAACGTCAAGGCGTCGGCGGTGTCGGCAAATGCTTCCTGAACCAATTCCAAGCCCTTAGACAGCGCCTGTCACAAGCAAGATCCCCCACCTACCTCGACCTCATCCTCGTCTCGCGCTCTTCCAAGACTCTGTTCAGCGAAAACTACCGCCCATTGAACCTGTCCTCGCTCGACGCGGATCTCGCTTCTTCCAAGCAGCCCGTTCTCGAAGGCACCAGCCTGATCGAATACTTGTCCACCGCTCCCGAAAAGGTCATCCTCGTCGACAACACCAGCTCCATTGACATTGCCCGTGCATACCCCGCCCTCCTTCAAAAGGGCATCTCCATCGTCACCCCCAACAAGAAGGGCTTCTCAGACAACTATGAACTCTGGGAGGACATGTTCAATGCCGCCAGCAATGGCAACGGCAGCGGTGGCTACGTCTTCCACGAGAGCACCGTCGGCGCCGGTCTGCCCGTCATCTCCACCCTGAAAGAGCTTGTCGAGACTGGCGATGAGGTCACAAAGATTGAGGGTGTCTTTTCCGGAACCATGAGTTTCCTCTTCAACAGCTTCATGCCCGTTGGTGGGGGTGGTGGTTCTTTCGCTGCCGAAGTCAAGAAGGCCAAGGACCTGGGTTACACTGAGCCTGACCCAAGAGATGACTTGAACGGTCTGGATGTCGCTCGCAAGCTGACCATCCTCGCCCGTCTTGTCGGCTTGAAGGTTCAGAATCCTACCAGCTTCCCTGTGCAGAGTTTGATCCCCAAGGAACTCGAGTCTTGCAGCTCTGGTGATGAGTTCATGTCCCGTCTGCCCGAATTTGACAGCGAGATGGAGAAGGTCAAGAGCGACGCTGCCGCCGAGGGCAAGGTTGTGAGATTCGTTGGCAGCATTGACGTTGCTAGCCAGAGCGTCAAGGTTGGCCTCGAGAAGTGAGTTTGCATGCACTGGTTCAACAAGACAATCGTGTGCTGACTGGAAACAGATTCGACGCAAGCCACCCGATTGCCGCACTCAAGGGTAGCGACAACATTATCAACTTCTACACAAAGAGATATGGTTCCAACCCCCTCATTGTCCAGGGCGCTGGGTAAGTCTTCTTCATGAGTTCTGACTGAAAATGTACTAACTATGTCGTAGCGCCGGTGGTGATGTTACTGCTATGGGTGTCACTGGTGACCTGCTCAAGGTCCTCCGTCTTCTCAACTGACTCCCTGAAGCAGATAAAAAGTCTAGACAACAAAAGTTATAGAAAAACTGGGCGAGTCTCCCAAGAATTATATGATGCTACGACTCCAGTGTCTTCACATGTCGCGATATCATTAAATGTGATGGTGCATGATTCATGTTTTTTTTGATGACGTAGTGAAGGCAGCAATCCCATCTATCATCATGCATCGAACAATGACTTTCCATTAGCTTTACATGTGACAATTTTCCATGAGACACTTTTCAACAATTAATATCTCGATCGTAGTGATATACCGCGCACACATTCACTGAACCTCCCCTCACTTGAGTGTCCATCGACACAAATTCCACAATACCACGACTTCCGGCGCAAACATGGCCGACACGGACATGGACCCGACACAGGCAGAAATGCCCGTCAAGGATGAACAAGACACCGACGTCAAACCAGGAGTTCGGCCGGAAAGCGAGACGAATAATGAAACCTCAAATGACACGACCAACCCTTCCGAAGGGCCACGGGATAATGCAACAGACTACGCCGAACAACCACAGAATGAAACGACAGGCGATGCCGAACGTCCATACGACGACGACGCAGACGAAGCCACAAGAATCGCCTCCCTGGCCGCAGGTATACGCGACCAAGATGACCTAGAACGAGACATCGGCCGACAAGCCGACGCCATGCTCCTCGAACAAGCCGACGAACGCGACAACAAACGTCTAGAGAAGACCAGAACCGACAGAGACCGTCTACGCGGTCAAATCCACCGTCTGGAGAAGAAACTCTCCGAGTTTGGTAACTCAGCTACGAAGAATAAACACCGTGCTGAAATTGAGCATTACAAGGCTCAGATTGCTACTCTGGATACGGACCTTGAGCAGATTCAGAAGAGAATTGATGATAGGCATGGTCAGAATGAGGGGGCAACGGGGGATACGTTGTTAGGGGAGGCGGGCAATCAAAAGATGCCGGGCGAGAGTCAGAGGGATTTCTTGATCAGGACGGGAAAGATTACGCCGTTTTCTAAGATGGGAAGGCAGTTGTTGAGGACGTCGTCGAGTTTGGCTGATGTCATGTTTGATGCAGAGGAAGAGGAAGATGAACAAGGAGAGACTGAACCGCAGGAAGAAGTCGCACCGCGATCGCATAGAGATCTTTTGATGCCTGGTTTTGCCGAAGATGAAGAAGAAGAGGAGGAGGAGGAGGAGGAGGAGGAGGAGGAGGAGGAGGAAAAAGAAGACCTTGAGGATGAAGACTTTGCTGAGGAAAGACCAGCAAAAAGAAGGCGGTTGCAATCCAAGAAGAAAGCAAAGATTTCCGCAGACCAGGACGAAGACGTTGAAGTGGCATCAGCGCCTGAAGCATCCGAGGACGAATTCATCCCGGACATGGACGACAAACAGCTAGCAGCAGTAGGAGAATCTGATGATGAAGAAGAGCCCGAAGATGAGGATGTGGATGGCGATTTCTCGCTCGGTACATCTGGTACGAAGAAACGAAAGAAGACTGCGAAAAAAGTCACAAAGAAAGCAGCACATCCCGCTGCGGCTCAGGAGGAGGATCTTGCTGGAATCGATGATGGCAACGAAAAGGTCTACCAAGCGAGATTACAAAGCTGGGTACAACGAAGAAGTGCCGCACGTCGAAAGCATGGCAAAGCTGCTGAGAGCGAAAGAGACAATGACGTCAAAGATGAAGAAGAGGACGAGGATACAGCACCGACAGGAGACGAAGAAGAGTGGCATATGCCTCATCCAACTAGAACTGACACTGAGTTCGAAGGGGGCTACCGAATCCCTGGTGATATTTACCCTTCTCTATTCGACTACCAAAAAACAGGTGTGCAATGGCTATGGGAGCTTTATTCTCAACAGGTCGGCGGAATCATCGGTGATGAGATGGGCTTGGGAAAGACGATCCAGATCATCTCGTTCATTGCTGGTTTGCATTACTCGAAAAAGGTTACCAAGCCCATCATTGTTGTATGCCCTGCGACAGTCATGAAGCAGTGGGTCAACGAGTTCCATCGATGGTGGCCCCCTTTGCGAGTTTCAATCTTGCACACTTCGGGTAGTGGTATGCTCGATGTACGACGTGAGGACAGGCTTGAGGACGATCTCGAGAGAATGGACTACGATGGCAATCGAACAAAACTTACCAAAGGCGAAAAGGCTGCAAAGCGAATCGTCGACAAGGTACAACGTGATGGGCATGTTCTGGTAACGACCTACTCTGGTCTGCAGACGTATGCCGAGTTCCTGATTCCTACTGATTGGGAGTACTGTGTACTGGACGAAGGCCATAAGATCAGAAACCCGAACACCGCCATCACAATATACAGCAAGGAGATCAGAACTCACAATCGCATCATCCTGTCTGGAACACCCATGCAGAACAACCTGACTGAACTCTGGTCGCTGTTTGACTTTGTCTTTCCAATGCGATTGGGAACGTTGGTCAGCTTCAAGACCCAATTCGAGACTCCCATCAAGCAAGGCGGTTATGCCAATGCTTCCAACTTGCAAGTCGAGACAGCAATGAAGTGTGCAGAAACACTCAAAGATACCATCAGTCCATACCTGCTCCAACGCTTCAAGGTCGATGTCGCGTCCGACTTGCCCAAGAAGAGCGAAAGGGTTTTGTTCTGCAAACTGACCAGACCGCAAAGAGATGCATATGAATTCTTCCTAGGCTCAAACGATATGAAAGCAATCCTCGATGGTAAACGTCAAGCCCTCTTTGGTATTGACATCCTCCGCAAAATCTGCAATCACCCCGATCTCGTCGAACACAAGACCCTCTCCATCAAAGAAGGCTACAACTACGGCAGCGGCGTCAAATCCGGTAAAATGCAAGTCGTCAAGGCACTTGTAGATATCTGGAGAAAGAACGGGCACAAGACGTTGCTATTCGCTCAACACCGCATCATGCTCGACATTCTCGAAAAATTCGTCAAGGAGACCGGTGGAATCAATTACTTGCGTATGGACGGCAACACGTCAATCAAAGACAGACAAACTCTGGTCGACCGCTTCAACAAGAATCCCGACCTACATGTCTTCCTGCTAACAACCAAAGTCGGAGGCCTGGGGGTTAACCTCACCGGTGCTGACCGCGTAATCATCTACGACCCAGACTGGAACCCTTCGACTGATGTACAAGCCCGTGAACGAGCCTGGCGCCTCGGACAAAAGCGCGAAGTCGAGATTTACAGGTTGATGACTGCCGGCACCATCGAGGAAAAAATCTATCACAGACAGATCTTCAAGCAATTCTTGACCAACAAGATTTTGCGAGATCCCAAGCAGAGACAGACGTTCCAGATGAGGGATTTGCATGATTTGTTCAGTTTAGGGGAGGAAGGTGGCGATGGGCAGACGGAGACGGGGAGTATTTTCAAGGGCACAGAGGTCAAGTTGTCTGGAAGTAAAGCAGGACCCAGCGATGGCAACGGCGAAGCCAAAGCAAACGAGCAGACGCCCCCAGATTCCACGACGCAGAAGACGACAACGAACAACATCGTAGGGATATCTCACCAAGAAGACTGGCGCGGAGAAGAAGGAGAAGAGAAACCCGACAGCACCACCACCAACACCACCACCACCACCACCACTGCTGCAAATGGCGAACCGCAAATCCGGAATTCCGACAGGGTTCTCGGCGCCATATTCGCCCGCACAGGCGTCCACTCAGCCCTCTCCCACGACGACATCATAAACTCCAACTCTTCCTCAAAGAAAGTGACAGCAGACCCCGAAATCATCGCCAGAGAAGCAAAAAGAGTTGCCGCATTAGCGGCATCCGAATTGAGGAAAGCCGGGGAGATAGCCAGGACATTGCCCGCAGGCAGCGTCAGCTGGACCGGTCAATTCGGCACCGCAGGCCGTCCCGAAAGCAGTCCTGCCAGACGCGGAGGTGGAATGGCATCCAGAGGCGGCATCGCTTCCAGAGGAAGGGCCAGAGGAGGTGCAGCAGGTCCCTCGAGTTCATCCATCCTGTCCAACCTCGCTCAACGACAAGGCATCACACCCTCACGCCAGTACCCTTCCAACCCCACCTCCGCCACCGCCTCGACTTCCACGTCACGCAACGCAACCCCTCAGCCTCAGGTCCAGCCCAAGGGACGAGAATTCCTGTCGCTGATAAGAGATTACTTGCTCGCGCATGGGGGCAAAGTGCACACGCAAATGCTGATCGATCACTTCAACAGGTTTTGCGGGACTCCGCAGAGGACTGCCGAGTTCAAGGAAATGCTGAAGGTCATTGCCGTGTTGGAAAAGGGTAGTCGGGGTAGGGGCAAATGGGTTTTGAGGCAGGAGTATAGGAAAAAGGAGACATGAGGAAAATGAGGAGAAGTATATTATATGGAGAAAGGGAGAAGGGAGGATGAATGAGTGAGAGGGAGATGAACAGCGAGAGGGAGATGAAGAGTAGTGTGAGGGAGAGGAAAGGGAAGTGAGTCATGATAATAGCATCGAAAAGGGGGGGGGGGGGGGGGGGGGAAAAAAAACAAAAACAGGGGAGAGAAAATAGGGGAGTATGAACAAAAAAAAAATATATTAAAAAAGAATTTTAAAAAAAAATATAACAGCAAAGCAATA